>JAXRKP010000465.1:160000-254603 GCA_037039925.1 Doris montereyensis
ACCCTCTTTCACTTGTTCAGACGAGTCCTCCTAAAACTTTCCTCTCTTTCGCTTGTTCATCGTCCATGATTCCTCTTGCACTTGTTCAACCAGTCCTCCTACACCCTTTCCTCCTGTCCCTTGTTCATCGTCCATGATTCACCCTCTTTCACTTGTTCCAACCAGACAAAACTTTCCTCCTTTCGCTTGTTCATCGTCCATGACCTTTCCCCTCTTTCAGACGAGAAAAATTGTCTTCCTCGCTTTTCATCGTCCATGATTTCACTTGTTCAACCAGTCTTCCTCACCTTTTCATCTGCTCCTTTCACTTGTTATCCTGCTCCTCTTCTCGTCCCTTTCCTCCATGCTCTTTTCCTCGTTCCCCAGTTCCCTTGCTTGCAGACGAGAAAAATTGTCTTCCTGTCTCTTCCATCTCCATGATTCACCTTCTCCCCCCTCTTTTTCATCTTCCATGATTTCTTTCTTGCAGACTCTTCGTTGTTCATCATCCATCTTTATCTTCTTGTTCAGACGAGAAAAATTGTCTTCTCTTTTCCTCTTCCATGATTTCCCTTGCCCGAGAAAAATTTTTCTTCCTGTAGGCCATTTCATTCCATGCTTCTCTTTCTCCTCTTCTGACGAGCAAAAAATTGTCTTCCTGTTAGCTTTTCATCGTTCCATGTTTCACCTTACTTTTTGTTCCAACTTGCAGACGAGACAAAACTTTCCACCTGTCGCTTTTCATCGTCCACGAATCACCTGAGACTTTACCTTACTTGCAACTTGCAGACGAGACAAAACTGTCCTCCTGTCGCTTTTCATCGTCCGAATCACCTTACTTGCAACTTGCACGAGAAAACTGTCACCTGTCGCTTTTTCGTCCATCACCTTACTTGCAGACGAGACAAAACTGTCCACCTGTCGCTTTTCATCGTCCGTCCAGACGAGACAAAATCCTCCTGTCGCTTTTCATAAAAATCGAGCCAAAATTGTCCACCTGTCGCTTTTCACATGAATTGCTTGCAGACGAGAAAAAACTGTCCACCTGTCGCTTTTCATCGTCCACGAATCACCTTGCAACTTGCAGACGAGACAAAACTGTCCACCTGTCGCTTTTCATCGTCCATGATTTACCTTGCTTGCAGACGAGAGAAAACTGTCCACCTGTCGCTTTTCATCGTCCATGATTCACCTTACTTGCTTGCAGACGAGACAAAACTGTCCACCTGTCGCTTTTCATCGTCCATGATTCACCTTACTTGCAACTTGCAGACGAGACAAAACTGTCTTCCTGTCGCTTTTCATCGTCCATGATTCACCATCTTGCAACTTGCAGACGAGACAAAACTGTCCTTCCTGTCGCTTTTCATCGTCCACGATTCACCTTGCAACTTGCAGACGAGACAAAACTGTCCACCTGTCGCTTTTCATCGTCCACGATTCACCTTACTTGCAACTTGCAGACGAGACAAAACTGTCCACCTGTCGCTTTTCATCGTCCACGATTCACCTTACTTGCAACTTGCAGACGAGACAAAACTGTCCACCTGTCGCTTTTCATCGTCCACGATTCACCTTGCAACTTGCAACTTGCAGACGAGAAAAACCTGTCGCTTTTCATCGTCCACGATTGCAACTTGCAGACGAGACAAAACTGTCCACCTGTCGCTTTTCATCGTCCACGAATCACCTTACTTGCAACTTGTCGCTTTTCAGACGAGACAAAACTGTCCACCTGTCGCTTTTCATCGTCCACGAATCACCTTACTTGCAACTTTGCAGACTGAGCTTTCATCGTCCAAATCTGCAACTTCCACCTGTCCACCTGCTTTTCATCGTCCACGATTCACCTTACTTGCAACTTGCAGACGAGACAAAACTGTCCACCTGTCGCTTTTCATCGTTTTCATCGTCCACGATCGTCATCACCTTACTTGCAACTTGCAGACAGACAAAACTGTCCACCTGTCGATCGTCCACGAAACTTGCAACTTCCGAGACAAAACTGTCGCTTTTCATCGTCCACGAATCACCTTACTTGCAACTTGCAGACGAGACAAAACTGTCCACCTGTCGCTTTTCATCGTCCACGAATCACCTTACTTCCACGAGACAAAAACCTGTCGCTTTTCATCGTCCCGAATTACTTGCAACTTGCAGACGAGACAAACCTGTCCACCTGTCACCTTACTTGCATTGCAGACGAGACACCTCTTCTTATTCTTTTTCATCGTCCACGATTCACTTTTGCTTTGCAGACGAGACAAAACTGACGCGGGCCTATTTTGTCTGTGCGTCCACGAATCACCTTACATGCCGAGACAAAACTGTCCACCTGTCGCTTTCATCGTGACTGCCTACATTGCTTTTATGTTATTAATTAAAAAAAGATTAGTCAGAGCTTTTCATCGTCCACGAATCACTCCAAACTCACAACACTATGACCCCGTGTCCACGTGACAGTGACACTGGACATGACTCACGTTTTGACCCGTCGTGTCGCTTTTCATCGTCCAGTAGGCTCGTGTCACTGTCACATATGACGTGACCTGTTATTTTCCGCGAGGAGTGGAAGGACCCCGTGAAGTGAGTCCAAACAATCTTCAGTGGCAACACCTGATTTCATCGGATTCAACTCACAACCTAATGCAACCCTATTACTACTACTAGTGTTACTGTCATTACAATTACATGGATGGGTCTACACGTAGGGAACGCAATACAACATGTGTCGATAGCGTATGGACAGCGTATGTGCGGAAGGACATGAACATTGAATGTTCCTTTTTTTAAATTAAAAGCGTGATGCCTCAAGTGGCTACGTCGCGGTGACATCACATCCGCTCGTGATTACAATTCACTATGCCTTAATATTTGTTGCCACTATTCACTACTTAAGATTTTTTTTGGAATCACTCGTCCTCATGCAACCTCACGGAATCGTAGTGACGGAATCGTAGTGCTGTTGTGAGCTGGTAGTGGTAATCACCGCGACTTTGGTTCAATTTCATCAAGCCCTACGATTGGCACAGCTTGGATTTTGTTTCTCTCTCACAACATTGTACTCTTAGGAAATGTTCTTCATTCTAGGTAGAGAAAAGATCTTGTCAGTCTGACTGTTAGTAACTGTTACTATTGTTAGTGTTAGGCGTAATATGACAATAAGTGACAACTCCACTAATAAAGACAGAACAAACACGTAACGTTTCGGGTATAACCCTTCGTCAGACAACAATCGAGAAATATCTAGAATCTAGATCTAAGCACTACTTCAGGCATCAAACAATGTGATGTCAGAAGAAAAACACGGAAAAGGAGGAAGAAAAAAAGAAAAAAGACAGTGATTATAAGAAAACGTGAGTAGAAAGGGATGTGAAGAATATAAATGTGCGAGAATGGAAGGTTCAGATCTAGAATGAAATAAAAAATATGAAAATAAGTAAGTAATAAAAGGTGAGAAGGAGATATAGAGAAGAAAAAAGACTGATTATAAAAGTGAGTAGGAGGAGAGAATAGAGAGAGAGAGAGAGAGAGAGAGAGAGAGAGAGAGAGAGAGAGAGAGAGAGAGAGAGAGAGAGAGAGAGAGAGAGAGAGAGAGAGAGAGAGAGAGAGAGAGAGAGAGAGAGATAATAAGAAAAAAAAGGCAGGGGGGAAGAAAAAAGGGAGAGAGAGGTATGAGTATGGGAAACAAGAACGAAAGAAGATATAAGAAAGAAGACGACAAATATATAAGAAGAAGAAGAAGAAGCAGAAGACAAAGATATAAAGAAGAAGACGATAAATATATAAAGAAGAAGAAGAAGAAGAAGAAGAAGAAGAAGAAGAAGAAGAAGAAGAAGAAGAAGAAGAAGAAGAAGAAGAAGAAGAAGAAGAAGAAGAAGAAGAAGAAGAAGAAGAAGAAGAAGAAGAAGAAGAAGAAGAAGAAGAAGAAAAGAAAAGAAGAAGAAGAAGAAGAAAAAGAAGAAAGAAGAAGATTTTGGTAATAGTTTTGATTTTGGTTGTAGCTTTGATTTTGGTAGTAGTTTTGATTTTGGTAGTAGTTTTGATTTTGGTAGTCTAGTAGTTTTGATTTTTGGTTGTAGTTTTGATTTTGGTAGTAGTTTTGATTTTGGTGGTAGTTTTGATTTTGGTAGTAGTAGTAGTTTTGATTTTGGTAGTAGTTTTGATTTTGGTAGTAGTTTTGATTTTGGTAGTAGTTTGATTTTGGTAGTAGTAGTAGTTTTGATTTTGGTAGTAGTTTTGATTTTGGTAGTAGATTTTAGTAGTAGTTTTGATTTTGGTAGTAGTTTTGATTTTGGTTTTAGTAGTAGTTTTGATTTTGGTAGTAGTAGTAGTTTTGATTTTGGTAGTAGTTTTGATTTTGGTAGTAGCAGTAGTTTTGATTTTGGTAGTAGTAGTAGTTTTGATTTTGGTAGTAGTAGTTTTGATTTTGGTAGTAGTTTTGATTTTGGTAGTAGTTTGATTTTGGTAGTAGTTTTGATTTTGGTAGTAGTTTTGATTTTGTAGTAGTAGTTTTGATTTTGGTAGTAGTAGTAGTTTTGATTTTGGTAGTAGTTTTGATTTTGATTTTAGTAGTAGTTTTGATTTTGGTAGTAGTAGTAGTAGTTTGATTTTTTAGTAGTAGTAGTAGTTTTGATTTTGGTAGTAGTAGTAGTAGTTTTGATTTTGGTAGTAGTTTTGATTTTGGTAGTATTTTGATTTTGGTAGTAGTTTTGATTTTGGTAGTAGTTTTGATTTTGGTAGTAGTTTTGATTTTGGTAGTAGTTTTAGTTTTGATTTTGGTAGTAGTTTTGATTTTGGTAGTAGTAGTAGTGATTTTGGTAGTTTAGTTTGATTTTTGGTAGTAGTAGTAGTTTTGATTTTGGTAGTAGTAGTAGTTTTGATTTTGGTAGTAGTTGTAGTTTTGATTTTAGTAGTAGTTTTGATTTTGGTAGTAGTTTGATTTTGGTAGTAGTTTAGTAGTTTTGATTTTGGTAGTAGTTTTGATTTTGGTAGTAGTAGTAGTTTGATTTTGGTAGTAGTTTAGTAGTTTTGATTTGGTAGTAGTTTTGATTTTGGTAGTAGTAGTAGTTTGATTTTGGTAGTAGTAGTAGTTTTGATTTTGGTAGTAGTAGTAGTTTTGATTTTGGTAGTAGTAGTAGTTTGATTTTGGTAGTAGTAGTAGTTTTGATTTTGGTAGTAGTAGTAGTTTTGATTTTGGTAGTAGTAGTTTGATTTTGGTTGTAGTTTGATTTTGGTTGTAGTTTTGGGATTTTGGTAGTAGTTTTGATTTTGGTAGTAGTAGTAGTTTTGATTTTAGTAGTAGTTTTGATTTTGGTAGTAGTAGTAGTTTTGATTTTGGTAGTAGTTTTGATTTTGGTAGTAGTAGTAGTAGTTTTGATTTTGGTAGTAGTTTTGATTTTGGTAGTAGTTTTGATTTTGGTAGTAGTAGTAGTTTTGATTTTGGTAGTAGTAGTAGTAGTTTGATTTTGGTAGTAGTAGTAGTTTTGATTTTGGTAGTAGTAGTAGTTTTGATTTTGGTAGTAGTTTTGATTTTGGTAGTAGTAGTAGTTTTGATTTTGGTAGTAGTAGTAGTAGTGATAGTTTTGATTTTGGTAGTAGTAGTAGTTTTGATTTTGGTAGTAGTAGTAGTTTTGATTTTGGCCAAACTGCCTTGTAAACAACCAAGGGTCTTTAACGTGCATAATATTGTTGTGATTTGCTCGCGGGACCTCCTTTTTATCATCCGTCTCCGATGGGACTAGGGGTAGATTTTCATTTACTCTAAAAAAAAAACTCGATAATTTTGTTTTTCGTCCGCAGGGTTTGACCTCACGACCTTTTGGTAGATATGCCAACACCTTGCCTCTGGACTACCGAATCCCCTCCAGTAGGTGGATAGACACCTAGTCCCATCTAGTAAAGACGATAAAAAGGATATTCCGTGCGCATGTTAAACTGAAGATCCCTTGGCTGTTTACAAGACACACTGATAATTTGTTTTAAATCCTACCAGAAACGCCGAGGTCACCTTAGTTGTGTGGGGTGGGGGGGGGGAGGGAGAGGGGACCGTAGTCAGAGGCAAGGTATTGACTTCTCAACCCAAAGGTCATGGTTCAAGACCCGCCGACGGTTGAACAATTTTCTTTTTTTAAAAGTTTTTTTCAGTATGACCCACCCCTCCGGTCCAGGTAGGTGAATCGACACCTAGTCCCATCGGAGATGGACGATATAAAAAAAGAGGTCCCGTGTGCAAATCACAACACTGTGCACGCTAAAGATCATTTGGTTAAGGCAAAATTTTTTAAATCCTGCCAAACGCCCCCGAGATCACCTTAGTTGTAGACGTGGGTAAATCAAATAAAATCACCGAGAATTTTTAGTTTTTTCTTTAATCCGACCAAAAACGCCCGAGATTACCTTAGTTGTGGGTGTGGGTAAAATCACATCAAATCAAATCAAATCAAATCAAATCAAGAAAGCAAATTACTCTTGTGCCAAAGTTCACTAGTTCAGCCTTCTGTCACACCCAAAGTAAGATTTGTCGTCATGTTCGTTGAGGTAAGGGAATTACCTAGATATGACTATCTTCGTAACATGCAAAATGCTAAATTGATTTTGATTATAAATTATAATGTAGTAGTATATACCCCATAAACAAATACTTTGAAGATAATAATCAAATACATTCAAGAATCGTTTTTAATTATAATAAGTTTCAGTATACGAAACCATTAATAATCATAGCATCACCCAACTTGTTTAGTTTGCATCACTACTAAAACTGTACGTCTACGTTATTTCATAGTATTAGTACCCGGTAACAATAGTTTTTAAATAGAATACGAATAAATGCCTGGTCCATGAATGGAATGGAATAGTCAGTTTTATTCCTTTGTTGTTCATGTTTAAATTCGACCTCAACCCAGTGTTAGACTGTTAGTGTTAGTGTTATACTGTTGGTGTTAGTGTTAGACTATTAGTGTTAGACTGTTAATGTTAGTATTAGACTGTTGGTGTTAGTGTTAGGCTGTTAGTGTTAGACTGTTAGTGTTAGTGTTAGATTGTTAGTGTTAGACTGTTATTACTAGTGTTATACTGTTAGTGTTAGTGTTAGACTGTTAGTATTAGTGTTAGACTGTTAGTGTTAGGGTTAGACTGTTAGTGTTAGACTGTTAGTGTTAGTGTTAGACTGTTAGTATTAGTGTTAGACTGTTAGTGTTAGACTGTTAGTGTCAGTGTTAACCTGTTAGTGTTAGACTGTTAGTGTTAGACTGCTGGTGTTAGACTGTTAGTGTTCGTGTTAGTGTTAGATTGTTGGTATTAGTGTTAGACTGTTGGTGTTAGTGTTAGACTGTTAGTGTTAGTATTAGACTTAGTGTTAGTGCTAGACTATTAGTGTTAGTGTTAGATTATTGCTGATTTTATTCAATTCTTTGTTTTCATGATGTCCTCCTTTACGACATGCTATTGTTCTTGTTTTCTTCCTTTTATGTTTACAGGAGACAGTGAGGCCATTAATCCTAGATCTACATTTTTTAAATAAAATCATTGTTGACGACACTGAAAAAACATTACAAGTCATGTGGTGTCTGCCACTATCGTTGTACAGCTGCATGTTTAGAGCGTGAGCGAGAGGCTAATGTGTGACAGTGACATTGGCGCCCAACATGGGGCTCGACACGAAATGTGACTCTGTGATGTGTGTGTGAGGCGTTCACACATTGGAACCATAGAATGCAGATCTACTTAGCCTACCCCATCGGTGTCTAATGTGAGATCTGTCACAACAGACTTGTCACAATTGTTTGGTTAAAATTTCTGAATCATTTACAATATTTACATAGGTCTAGCTAGGCTAGGAGTAGGACTAGTTTTGTTTGCACTAGATCTAGTACTAGGAGTAGGGGGCAAAGTTAAGGAAAGCAGGCTGAGATGGTACGGACAGGTAAAGAAGATATTTTATTGATATTATTGGACATAAGATTTTGCAGATGGACATGATGGGCAGGAGGAGGAAGGGAAGACCAAAAAGAAATAATATATATATATATATATATATATATATATATATATATATATATATATATATATATATATATATATATATGGATATATATATGATACAGGAAGACACGAAGATCGTCGGTGTAAGACTAAGAGATGGGAACAGGCAGGATAAGGCAGGATGGAGAAGTATGCTGCTAATGCTATGCTGTGGCGACCCCTTGCAGGTAAAGCCGAAAGACGAAGAAGAAGCAGATTGTATGTTTGTATTCAATTGGTTTTGTGGTAAAGTTAAAAATGAAATAAAACTACCGTGTTTCACAATAAAATATAACACATATCGAAAGCAAATATATCGTTTATAATATGATATCAATATCACAATTAATTCAAAAAAGAGCTTAGGCATTGTAGTCATATTCTGAAAAAGAGGTACCGTGGGGGTGCGGGGGAGGGGTATGATAATGATACTGTCATTGATAGTAATGATTGCTAGTCATTGTTGGCTTGTGATGGTTTCTCCGTTTGTGATAATAAGAGCTAACCATATTCTGTCTGTTGGAGGTCTTCCATTGTTATTTAATCCCAGGGTTGTTCTTCTCTCGAATCATCGTCAACAACAGCTGTTGCACGCCTATCCGGAATTCCAGTTTCTGCTCGTGCGTCAGCAATTTCAGCATCGGTGCGCAGCTTTTAAAGAATTGTTCGTCGTCATCGGGTTCTGACTCTGCTGACTCTTTGATACTTTTCACTTCCCTCGGTGCTTCGGCCGCAATGTAATCCTCCATCTTTCTCTTTGTACCCAGAGTAGCCGCCTTCTTTGTAGTTTTAGTAGTAGTAGGGTGTGTTGTGGATGTCGTTGTTGTAGCTGTATCAAGGGATGAAGGTGGGAATGGTATAATGCCTGACACTGATGGTATCGATGTTGAAACTGAATCTGTGCAAGTGTCAGCGTCAGCATAATGCATCGCGCTGTGGTCATCTACGTAGTCAATGTCAAATTCTTCTACTTCTACTTTTCCAGCGAAGGGGAAAGGAGTGAGAAATCGATTCGAATCATCGTCATTGCTGACACTGACATTGGCCTCATTGGTTTCTCTGGACTTCATGAATGGGATAAGGAAACTCATCCGCTGGAAATGGACCCATAGCTTTTTACTTGAGGCTGAGGGGCTATCGGCTTCCGATCTCTTCTCGTTATGGATGTGTTCTTTCAGTTGTCTCCGGAAATAATCTCGGAAATTTGTCCATTTTCTTTTCGCTTGGTCCGCTGGGAAAGAAAAAAAGAAAAAGAAAGAATAAAGTACATGAATTTGAATGCATGATAACTTTAAATCTGTTCGCTTCCACCCTTCAATTAATTTATTTTTAAATTCATTTTATTTTTGCCACCCTTGCCGGTTCCTTGATAACTGTATCATCCTGATCCTCCATGTTTTGCATTTTTAAAAATGAGTTTCGAGTTTAAGTCGCATAACATTACTATATATATTCATTATTACAGGGGCGTTGTCATAGCAAAACCAGCGTCGCCGTGATTACAAGCTCACAACATTACGATTTCGATACAACGCCCCTCAAGATGCGAAACGAATTGTCTTTAGACTTTATATTAGATCTCATTAAAAAAAACAGCAACTGATGCCTAGTAAAAATCTAGTTACATGATGGTTGTAATCAGCGTGGTGAATAAATAGACAAATACACGATGTATCATCATCGAAAGCGTGTGAAAGCTGCGAGTTTCCCAGGGACCCCTTGACACGATGTGTCAACACACTTCATTATAATGCGACTTCAGTCAGTCAACATCAATGTGTAGTCGGCTGCAGACAATACACGACTTTCTATTTCTGTTCCCCATTTCACCAAATTGTTGTAATTATGATTAACAAGCATCAAGTACGATTACATAACATCGGGTCAGTATTTTATACTGAGGTTACGCAGGTAGGCATGAACGTTAACATTCCAACTTTTTAATTATAAAACATATTCAAAATGGTGGCTTAGATGAATGAAAACTCTACTCAAAGACGGGGAAAGAGTGATGTTTTCAGTAATCAAACGTCACTTCTGGTAGGAACTCTCCTAATGTGAAAAGTCAAAACGATCTTGGGATCATTTAGAACCTACATGTAAAACATAATTACTTTTAATGGCCTGGTTTCAGATCCTTTAACGAACAAAGAACAACCAACAAACATATTACACCTCGGGTGGTACTAAGTACGATTATTAGATCAGGTTAGTATTCAATTCTGAAGTTACGCAGGTAGGGACGAAGTACCATTCCAACTTTTTAATCACCCGGTATAACCTGTGTAAAATAGCGGGCTGGCTGAACGAAAATGATACTCACAACAAAAACAACAACGGGGAAACAATTAAGTTTACATTAATTCAACGTCCCTTTTGGCAGAACATTTTCTTAAATTCCCGATGTCAAATCGTTATTTCATTTCGCATTCGTTTCAATATAATACGAAGTACGATCTATGTTGTTTGATTCATGACACTAATGGTTCGATGTTGATCGCAATCTATTGCTCCTACTGCCTAGCTGTTTTGGTAGAGTGATGAACGCGGACTTTCTAAACTCGTTTGATAAAACCCCATTCTCATAGATGATATTGATTATCTTGACTAGAATATCCACCCCAAGGTATCCTAGGGCATATATTGTTTCGATAGAAATATTATCTTGGCCAACCATTTTTCCTTGTTTCCTCTTTGTATAAGCAGCTGATACATCTCTCTTACTCTTAGGAGTAGTTTTTGGCTGCTATAAATAAAAATGTCTTCTATATTTGTTTGTTTATTTATTTGATCTTGTTTGATTTTTTGATTTACCTGTAAACAGCCATCCACAACTAAGGTGAT
The DNA here is from genome assembly GCA_037039925.1 of Doris montereyensis. NCBI lineage: Eukaryota > Metazoa > Mollusca > Gastropoda > Nudibranchia > Dorididae > Doris > Doris montereyensis. The sequence goes on from JAXRKP010000465.1 coordinate 170,849, forward strand.
CTCGGGGTTTTCTAGCCAGTCGCCTGTCCTTCTGATTTTTATTATCTTTTCCTCATTTGGTTACTATCTCTTTCCTCATTTGGCTAAACATCTCTTTCCAAGGTTATTATCTCTTTCCTCAGGCTATCTCTTTCTTCATTTTGGTTATTATCTCTTTCTTCATTTGGTTATTATCTCTTTCCTCATTTGGTTACTATCTCTTTCTTCATTTGGTTATTATCTCTTTCTTCATTTGGTTACTATCTCTTTCTTCAGATCTCTTTCCTTTTGGCTATTATCTCTTTCTTCGTTATTATCTCTTTCTTCAAATCTCTTTCCTCCATCTCTTTCTTCGAGACATCTCTTTCTTCAGTTTCCTCAATTATCTCTTTCTTCATTTGGTTATTGGCTATTATCTCTTTCCTCATTTGGCTACTATCTCTTTCCTCATTTGGCTTTCTTCATTTGGTTACTATCTCTTTCCTCATTTGGCTATTATCTCTTTCTTCATTTGGTTACTATCTCTTTCCTCATTTGGCTATCTCTTTTCCTCATTTGGTTACTATCTCTTTCCTCATTTGGCTATCTCTTTCTTCATTGGTTATTATCTCTTTCCTCATTTGGCTATTATCTCTTTCTTCCTCATTTGGCTATTATCTCTTTCTTCATTTGGACTATCTCTTTCCTCATTTGGCTATCTCTTTCCTCATTTGGTTACTATCTCTTTCCTCATTTGTATCTCTTTCTTCATTTGGTTATTATCTCTTTCCTCATTTGGCTATTATCTCTTTCTTCATTTGTTTACTATCTCTTTCCTCATTTGGCTATTATCTCTTTCTTCATTTGGTTATTATCTCTTTCCTCATTTGGCTATTATCTCTTTCTTCATTTGGTTACTATCTCTTTCCTCATTTCTTTCTTTTCATTTGGTTACTATCTCTTTCCTCATTTGGCTATCTCTTTCTTCATTTTGGTTATTATCTCTTTCCTCATTTGGCTATTATCTCTTTCTTCATTTGGTTACTATCTCTTTCCTCATTTGGCTATCTCTTTCCTCATTTCTTTCTTCATTTGGCTATCTCTTTCCTCATTTGGCTATCTCTTTCTTCATTTGGCTATCTCTTTCCTCATTATCTCTTTCTTCATTTGGCTATCTCTTTCCTCATTTGGCTATCTCTTTCCTCATTTACTATCTCTTTCCTCATTTGGCTATATCTTTCTTCATTTGGTTATTATCTCTTTCCTCATTTGGCTATTATCTCTTTCTTCATTTGGTTACATTTGGCTATCTCTTTCTTCATTTGGCTATCTCTTTCCTCATTTGGTTATTATCTCTTTCCTCATTTGGCTATTATCTCTTTCCTCATTTGGTTACTATCTCTTTTCATTTCTATTTGGTTACTATCTCTTTCCTCATTTGGCTATCTCTTTCCTCATTTGGTTATTATCTCTTTCCTCATTTGGTTATTATCTCTTTCTTCATTTGGTTATTATCTCTTTCCTCATTTGGCTATTATCTCTTTCTTCATTTGGTTTATCTCTTTCCTCATTTGGCTATTATCTCTTTCCTCATTTGGTTACTATCTCTTTCCTCATTTTATCTCTTTCCTTATCTCTTTCCTCATTTCTATTATCATTTGGTTATTATCTCTTTCCTCATTTGGTTATTATCTCTTTCTTCATTTGGTTATTATCTCTTTCCTCATTTGCTATTATCTCTTTCTTCATTTGGTTATTATCTCTTTCCTCATTTCTCATTTTATCTCTTTCTTCATTTGGTTACTATCTCTTTCCTCATTTGGTTACTATCTCTTTCCTCGTTTAGTTACTATCTCTTTCCTCATTTGGTTACTATCTCTTTCTTCATTTGGTTATTATCTCTTTCCTCATTTGGTTATTATCTCTTTCCTCATTTGGTTACTATCTCTTTCCTCATTTGGCTATCTCTTTCCTCATTTGGCTATCTATCTCTTTCCTCATTTCTATCTCTTTCTCATTTGGTTATTATCTCTTTCCTCATTTGGTTATTATCTCTTTCCTCATTTGGTTATTATCTCTTTCCTCATTTGGTTATTATCTCTTTCCTCATTTGGTTATTATCATTTCTTTCTTTCTCATTTGGTTATTTTCTCTTTCCTCATTTGGTTATTATCTCTTTCCTCATTTGGTTATTATCTCTTTCCTCATTTGGTTACTATCTCTTTCCTCATTTGGTTATCTCTTTCCTCATTTGGTTATTATCTCTTTCCTCATTTGGTTACTATCTCTTTCCTCATTTGGTTATCTCTTTCCTCGTTTGGTTATCTCTTTCCTCATTTTTATCTCTTTCCTCGTTTGGTTATTTTCTCTTTTCCTCATTTGGCTATTATCTCTTTCCTCATTTGGTTTATCTCTCTCGTTTTTATTTTCTCTTTCCTTTGGTTATTATCTCTTTTCATTTGGTTTATCTCTTTCCTCATTTGGTTATTTTCTCTTTCCTCATTTGGTTATTATCTCTTTCCTCATTTGGTTATTTGGTTATCTCTTTCTCATTTGGTTATTTTCTCTTTCCTCATTTCTATCTCTTTCATCATTTGGTTATTTTCTCTTTCCTCATTTGGTTATTTTCTCTTTCCTCATTTGGTTATTATCTCTTTCCTCATTTGGTTACTATCTCTTTCTCTTTCTTTCTCATTTGGTTACTATCTCTTTCCTCATTTTGGTTATTTTCTCTTTGTTACTATCTCTTTCCTCATTTGGTTATTTTCTCTTTCCTCATTTGAATCTCTTTATCATTTGGTTATTTTCTCTTTTCATTTGTATATTTGGTTATTTTCTCTTTTCAGTTACTATCTCTTTCATCGTTATCTCTTTCCTCATTTGGTTATTTTCTCTTTCCTCACTTGGTTATTATCTCTTTCCTCATTTGGTTACTATCTCTTTCCTCATTTGTTATTTTCTCTTTCCTCATTTTGTTACTATACTTCTCTTTCCTCGTTTGGTTACTATCTCTTTGTTCTCTGAATACAGACTGTATTATTCGTTGTAGAATATCTTGTAATATTTCCCCGGGAATCTAGAGTTTCTTTCCTGTCAAGTTTTTGGCCGACTCGTGAAATTCTTCTGTGTTTTTTTAATTCTTTTGTCTTTCAATGTGTTGACATTCTATGTCTATGTATTGTTCTTTGGCCTTGGTGCACTCTTTATCTATGTGTTTGTCTGCTTGTTTGTATTCAATATTATTCTTTCCCAGCTTGCTTCGTCTCTCCATCATTTTTTATATTTCCTGTGTCATCCATTTGTTTTTTTGCTACATGTTTTTTATGGGAACAATATCTTGAAATGGTTCTATTAGTAGTGTTAGGCATTCTGTTAAATCAGTCCAATATTTTTCAATATTTTCTAAGAGTGTTTTGTGGTCTACGGTATCGGAAGCCGCGCTCAGATCCAACAGTAGAAGTGCGACATTGTCATTGCATTGGATCTGGTTGATTACGTCATTGTGGACACGGATGAACGCAGTTTCAGTACTGTGGCCTCGCCTGTATGCTTATTGAAAAAGGGGGCACAGGTTGTAGCTCATGGTGTCGTTGATGAGTCTTCCACACAATGAGTTTCTCAATGATCTTTGAAATGAAATTCAAGTTCGAGACGGATCTGTAATTTTCATCATCTCGTTGTCAAGATTCTTCTTTTTTAAGAATAAGAGTAGAGTCACATGCGCTTCTTTGAAAACGGTGGGAAAATCCGCATTTTGGATTGAACAATTAGCGATGGAGGTTATGGCTGGTGCAACCTCATTAATACAGGCTTTTAGAACCCACGTGGGAACCGCGTCCAATTTGCATGTTTGCTGCATTATTGACGAGTTCAATGATTTCCTCAACAGATGCGGGTAAAAAGTAGGAAAGTGGTGGTGGTGTTGTGATGAATTTCGTACCCACTAGTTTTAATGATGCCAGTGTCAGTCTTTTCGTCAAGATCCGATCAAATGGTGACAATTTTGTAAACGAAATATTTATTGAATATGTCAGCGAATTCCCCGTCATTTGCGTGTGATGGTAAGGAAGATGATCGGTGTTCGTGTTTCATGAGTCTATTTATGATGTTAAAAGTTCTTTGCTATTGCCCTTGTGCTCAGCGATGTTGTCTCTGGTATATGTACGTTTGCATTCATTTATCACTCCATTTGTTCCGTTTTTTGCTTTGATATAAATATATTATAGTTCTTTGTGAATGACGAGCTTAGATTTCCGCCAAGTTTCTTCGGCTGCTCTTCTCTTTCGTTTTGAGATTAGTATTTCATCACAAAACCATTTGGTGTCCAGTCGCACTGTTACAATTTTTGTATTGAAGGAGGCATGTCTGTTAAGTATTTGGACCATCATTTTGTTAAATAGTGACATTTTTGTTTCAACTGTCCTGGCTTCCTCGAGGCTCTTAGTTACCTCTGATTTGACAATGTCACTTTTAAAACTTTCTATGTCCAATGATTTTGTTGTCCTATACGAAATCGACTTTTGTTGATGCAGGGGCTTTTCAGTTTCAATTGAAATATTACGCTGTGATGGTCTGAGATATGGTTGTTTTCTACACATATATCTTGCAAGAGATTGTCATTGGAATGGCTCATAACAAGGTCAAGTGTGTTTGTGTTTTAATTTGCGTTGGTGATTTAACATGTTGGGTCAGCTTACATGCCTCGATGTTGTTTATGAAATTAAATGTATTTTTATTTGAATTATCATTGACATGGATGTTGAAATCTCCATGAATATATAAGGTTATTTGTTTTAGTAGAAATATCGATGGTGTGACCTTGAAATTCATTTATAAACTTGGTAATTGAGGCATTGTTTTCTTGGATGCTGGGGGGGGGTGTATATAAAAACGAACTTGTAATAACAATTATTGGTCTTCATGTTACATTCAAGGACTTCAAATGTGGATGGTTGCATAGAGTTTTTATCAGTTCGATATCCAATGCCGTTTTAAAAACTACCATTAGTCCACCACCTTCTCTGCCATGGGGACGGTCCCGTTTAAAACAAAAGAGTAACCAGATGGTGACATATCATTCAAAATGCAATCAGTATCATCTTGAAGCTAGGTTTCTGTTATGAGAAGTAAGTCTATGTCACAGTCCCAATGATGTATTCGTTCAGAAGTGTTGTTTTATTACGAACAGAGCGTGCATTTAACAGCACAGCCTTTAAAGGGCCTAAATCAGACACATTTGTGGTATTTGGTGTCGGTCTAATGAAAAGTAAATTGTTGGCATTGGAGTGCCGTTTTTGTTTTTTGAATCTAACAATCAAGGGAAAGTCAGAGCTGAAACTGAGGCAGCCTGTGGCGCTAACAATCAAGGGGAAAGTCAGAGCTGAAACTGAGGCAGCCTATGGCGCTAACAATCACAATGGACAGTCGAGAATGTCAGTAGACTACAGGCAGCTGAAATGAAATACATGCATCTCAGAAGAGTAGTTAGTTCTAAAGGGAAAACCTAAAAGAGACAAAAATCAGAAACACAACAATAACAGATCAAACCTAGGCAGCTGACATTAAAACTAAGATAGAAATAAATCAACTCAGATCATTTTGAGAACGAATGAAAAGAGAATAGCTAAATTAGTACAATGCTTAAACCCAAGGTAAAAGTAACGTTCTCAGAAGGAAACAGAAAATGTAAGTAAGGACATGGTGACCTGGAGTAAGATCATAGGGCACCTTGCCCCATAGGTAGAAGGGGAACTCAAAGAAGAAAGAAAAAGCTATTACTATTACTACTTACCAGTGCAGTATAACCCTGATGCAATGTCTTGCCATGCTTCCATCAAATATTCCTTGTTATTGTGTTTAGGATCCGTTTTGTCATAAATGAAACTGTATTTGAAAACTGCATTGATGAGCTTTTCATCGTTCATAATGAACAACAATATTGTGAAGAAGTAAGAAACACGATGTTTGAATTTGAAGAAATAATATAATGAAAGTAGCGAGGCTGATTCGGGCTAGATCTAGTAATGGTATGAACAACGTACGTTGTATGTCAGCAGGCAGTGCAGTGTCGAGACTGACGAATGCCGGGAACCACAAGACAGAGCCATAATACACACACACACACACACACACACACAAAAAGGATTAATTATCAAAACTTGTAAACACTAAAGGAATACGTGGGTTTTTTTTTCTTTAACGTGTAGGTAAGGCTAATAGTTGAGATCCGAGTTTAAGAATGTACTTAATTTTATATTCGAAACTGAGTTCATTTTCAATGAGTTTTTAATTATAATATTTCAGATTTCCTGCATGCCTCGCACTGTCACACGAAACACAGCGGATGTTGACTCATCCGACCGAACGAACGATGAAGTGGAACACGCGGCATTGGGAATGAGGAGAACGACACGCGGCGTTCAGAACGACACGTCTCCTGTCTGGGTCGTTTAGTCGTATTGGTTACGCTGCTTGAACACACCTCCCAATTATTATTATTATTATTATACTAGGCCACGACACGCTAGGGCCTACCTTCTCACCCAAGCTGCTCTCCTGGTCACGTCTGGTGGATTCTACTCTAGCTGTGTTGACATTTAGTTTCATCGGTTAGTGAGGTGGACGCGTGGTCTATTCATACTGATTTCGCCTCCTACTTATCTACCAGGTAACCTCTTTTTCCTTTTCCCTCTCTATTCCTCTTCCTCGTTTTTTTCCTCCTACACCCCTGCTCTTCTTCTTTCCCACCCTTCCAATCCTCCTTCTTTCCTCCTCCCCCTTGACCCCCCTCTTCCTCGCTTACCCTTCTCCTTCTCTCTTTACTCCCTTCTCCTCCTCTCACTTATCCTTACCTTCTCCTCTCCCTCTTCAACCCCTCATCCTCGTTTTCCCCCTTATCTCCCTCTTTCTTATCTTTTCCTTTTCGTGTCCTCCTCTAATCCCTCTTTCTTATCTTTTCCCTTCGTGTCCTCCTCCTTTACTAACTCTTTCTTATGTTGTCCCCTTCCTGTCCTCCTCCTCTACTCACTCTTTCATATATTTCCCTTCGTGTTCTCCTCCTCTACTCAATCTTTCATATATTTTCTCTTCGTGTCTTCCTCCTCTACGCACTCTTTCATATCTTTTCCTTCGTATCCCCCTCCTCTACGCACTCTTTCTTATATTTTCCCTTCGCGTCCCCCTCCTCGTCACCCTCTTTCATATCTTTTCCCTTCGTGTCCTCCTCCTCTACCCCCCTCCTCCTCTCCCTCTCTTCTCTCTCTCTCTCTCTCTCTCTCTCTCTCTCTCTCTCTCTCTCTCTCTCTCTCTCTCTCCCTCCCTCCCTCCTCTCACTCTCTCTTTCTCTTCCTCCCTCTTTCCATTCTTCTCTTTCTCTTCTTTCCTCGCTCTCTCCCTCTCTCTCTCTCTCTCTCTGTATATATATATATATATATATATATATATATATATATATATATATATATATATATATATATATATAACTTTCTCACACTCTCTCTCTCCCCCTATTCCTGATTTTCTCTAGCTCTCCCCCTTCACCCCCTTCCCATCCCTCCCTTCTCTCTCTCTCTCTCTCTCTCTCTCTCTCTCTCTCTCTCTCTCTCTCTCTCTCTCTCTCTCTCTCTCTCTCTCTCTCTCTCTTTCTTTCACTCTCCTTTCATCCATATCCATTCTTTTATATGATGCACTCTTATATATCAAGTCCACCCCGCTTACCTTCCATTACCCTTTACACAATGACATAGTGTACACCCCCCCTGGTACATGACACCCCCCCCCCCCCACACACACACCATCCCCAGAATAAGTTGGCTTAGCCAGACAACCAAAATTGAAATTTGCGAGCAAACTTTTTCTCATCAACAATTGTACTTGACAAGACAGTCTGAAACTGCCACAATATGAATTTATTCTAATATTGTACATTTTATATTCTATGGGCCTGAGGAAGTGTAGGGTCGATGGGGGTTCTCTTTCTCTGAATCCGAAGACACTTCGTTGGTAATTCGCGTTGAGTTTCCTATTTACAATGGAGAAACAGTAAAACTGTCGAAGTCAAGAATATATATCAAGTCTTGTAAATTTTCTTGAAGTTATTTATAGAGGAAATAAACTCTTCTTTCTGAGATTTTTTTAATTTCTCATGGTCAGAGATCACGAAAACAGCTCATCACATGCTGCGGGTGGTTGGCGGGAGATGCTGGTAGGTCCTATTTCTTTCCTTTCTATCTTTCACTTATCTTTCATCTTGCTGTTTCCTCTTTATTCACCCTGAGATCATCGTAATTATTTGTGGACGGGGTACATTTCAATGCAAAAAACGTCACATGTTATGCCTCTTGGAGGTGGGTGGCTGGAGGGTACTACTACTAGTAGTAGTAGCTTCTGCTTCTTTACTTCTCTCATGCATAATTTTTCTTTCATCTTGCTGTTTCCCTTCATTCACCATGAGATCATCGTGTATGGTGGATGTGGGTAAATTCCGTTCAAACAAACAAGCCTTTTGGAGACCGAGAAGGGATACCGCTGCCCTCAGAAACGTCAAGCATGGACTCTCTCTCCCGACTTTGACCACCTCAGAGAATGAAGAAGGAAACACATAGATTGTAGTTATCGTACTTTGACACTGTCACTGACATAGTGACGAATCAGTACCTACAGAAAGGAATTAGGGCCCGACTAAAGAGGTATTATTTGTCTCTTAATGTGACGAACGTTTACAGTTTTAAATTGCTAAGAATTCTCAAAAGATTCATTACCTAATGACATAGATCTAATAATTATCATAAATTTCAATTTAAAAAACAGGTTTACTTTAGAGCAAAACGGCGAACATTTGTATCATAGTTCATAAACTAGCCTTTTAAAGAAAATACAAATTTAAACCACTCTAGATCTAGTTCAAAACCAGTAATTCGCTTACTTGTCACTTTGCTAGACAGCCAGTGATATAATAATATGCTACACGAAGGTATAATATTAGCTCTGTATCAAATTTCAACTTTTGCTTCCGGTGAGGACGTTCGTCTCTTTAGGCTTTGTCTGTTTTTATGCTTTAAAATGTTTGCTCGTTCTTTGTTTATTCTCTAACCAAATATAATTTGGTTTCTCTTCCTCTCTCAAGCTCACGCGCTATTTTCTTCATTCTACCCGCTAACTACGATATCAGTCTAACACTGACATTACAGCATAAAGCGTGGTGATGGGCAAGGGATGAGGGAAGCTGTGTAAATTTCAAGGAAGTAATTTTTATAGACTCTTTTCATTTCTCTATTTCAGTTCTTTATCTGTGACTATTTGTCTGTCTGTCAGCATGTCTCTGCCTCTCTCCTCTGTTTGTCTGTCTCTGTCGGCCTCTATGTGTGTGTCTGTCTGTGTGTCTGTTTGTCTCTCTCTCTCTCTCTCTCTCTCTCTCTCTCTCTCTCTCTCTCTCTCTCTCTCTCTCTATATATATATATATATATATATATATATATATATATATATATATATATATATATATATATATATATATATATATATATATATATATATATATATATCGATCGATCTTCATGTGGTGTTCTCTCTTGCTATCGACCATGCTCGTTTCTTCCTCTTATTCATCGTGGTGGTTGGTGGATGCCGCTGGTATGTTCTACTTGTTTCATTTCACTCATTCATAATGTTATGTCTTTTCTCTTGCCGTTTCCTCTTTATTCCCACTGAAATGCGGCAGGTGGCAAACTGGGGAAATTCCAATGAAATAAAATAAACTCCTATTCACATCCCTCTCCCTCCCCCCGGCCCCCTGTCATATATCTTATGCATGCACGGTATAGCGGACGCTGCGGTAGGTTGTCCCATCTTTTCATTCCCTACTCCCACGTCTTTTCATATCCGAGATCTTGATCTTTCTATGCTGAACACAGAACCAACTCATCCATAAGTGTTGTAGGTAAACGAAGGATGGCAGGAACGGTTTGTCGGAGCTCAAGGCTGAAGAACTTTGGCTACATCTAATGACATGAAGGTCCAGGAAGGATTATTTTGGAGGGCAAAATGAGCGGGAGAAAGTAGAAAGATATAATAAAGAGGAAGCCATTCAGAAGGTGAGAGAAAGATATAATAAAGAAGAAGCCATTCAGAAGGTGAGGAAAGATATAATAGAGGAAGCATTCAGCTGAGAGTGAGAGAAATATATAATAAAGAGGAAGCCATTCAGAAGATTGAGAGAAAGATATAATAAAGAGTAAGCCATTCAGAAGGTGAATACAATGTTATATGGGATAAAATCAATAAAAGAGATAGGAAGAATGCACAGGACAGAACCGATTATGTCAGTGGACAATGTTATATGGGATATCCAGTTGATGATGATGATGAATCGCCTATGATGGACATGATATAATCAAACAAAGACACTAGTTTGTGTCTATTTGTAATCTGTCAGTCTGCCTGTCCATTTGTCTGTGTGTGTGTGTGTGTGTAGATGAAGAAAATATGAACCAATTGACTTCAGCGTTTGGGAGTGTTTGATTGAAATGCTGCGGAAGGATCTCGGATGGAAGAAAAAGTTGCGTAATTTCATTTTAGTGTTACTTGAACGTGAGCGAACTCCAAGTCCGTGGTTGCATCTGTTTAGATTGGAAATTTCATCTTTCAGGGTAGTTTTGGGGCTAATATTGATATTAGTTGGGTGTTATTGTTTTTATGTTTGTTGCGTGGATGGAATCCCTGACTTTTGTATCAGCAGCACCACCACCGCCATTTTAGTTATCTTTGGCGAATATGATCCTTTGATGTCACCGTCATAAATGTCATAATATGTTGAGAAGAAAAGGTTGCTGGTGGTCGATTGTTTTGGTTTTGTTTTTTTTCTATGTTAAATCTAGGGATTAAAGAAATGGAAGACTTTTCTTTATTATATTTCTTTTTTTTAAACGTTAGCTTTAGGTAACATTATTTTTGTTCTCTTGAATTTAGGTCTAAGCCTACTTATCAAAGCCACCTTATCTATCAAGCTGTGTCCCCGCGTTCATGGCCTGCAACGAACAGGGCCGTCGTATTTGTCCCTGATGACCCGGTCTAAATATTATTACATGTCGTTCAGGGCTATATCTACTTGATCTAGATCTATATGATTTCTATTCTTTATTCTGGTTCTAGATCTACCTTTCCAATTGATCTGTTCGATTTGTTTTTTTTTCTATGTTTAAGACATCATGAATAGAAACATGTTGCATGTCTCCCCGTCGCTAGCTACCACTACCATTGTGCATATTTTCTACATCTAACTAGCTCTAGATCTACATCTAGAACATCTAGAAATAAATTCTAGATATCATTATCTAGAGTCTTGATTCTAGAAATCTAGAATCTAGATCTAGAAATCTAGAGCTAGATCTAGAGAATCTAGTTCTAGATATTTAAATCTAGATCTAGGTCTAGAGCTAGATTTAGATAAGATAGATGCTCCGCATTTCAACTATGATTCAATTTAATTCCAGTCGATAATCAGACCGTTATACTGTTTAACTAAATAACAAGTACTTACCATGAAACAGGAGGTCCTGGAATTTCAGATGAAAAGAGGCACAAAATAAAAACAAAAAATCGTACAGTAGAAATTTTGGAGCAAACGACAGGCGTAAGGCGTTTGCAATGGCGAATCGAGTGTGTAGACCTAGACTAGCATTAGCAACTGGCCTAGATCTTGCTCAACCTACACAGTTAATCCTAGACCCCATATGCGTTCCCTCGCCAGGCCGGTGAACAGGCTTGATAGATAAGGTGGCTTATGTTAGGGTCCATATTTTGAATAGACACCGTAATTACAAAAAGTTTGGGAAATGTGGGGTTGATTTATTTTGAGGGTCGAAAACGTTAGGCCCAACTGTTTGCAAACAATCAGAACGGTCCTCAGTGCCAGGCCATCTCGTTATTAGACCTAGATCTAGGCATAATTTAAGTGGCATGCCACAACTGGTTGAATGCAAAGGTTACTGACAAAATTCACCCAATAATGAATCTGTGAGAATCTTGCTCCCATCTTTCAAATGGAGGACGATGTCAGCGATGATTCCTTGTATCACGCTGTGGTGGAGAACAAGGTTGTTTTGCTGAATGATCTCTTGGAGAATGGGGGAAATGTAGATGCATTCTATCAGGACACTATGAATGTCAGCTCCAAATCTCTTCTTCATGTATGCTGTGGAAAAGCTCTCACAGAATGTCTTCAGTGGGTTTTTGTTTCAATATTGACATCAGTTTTTGTTGTTTTCCCTTTATAAAATATAAGACTAAGATCTACCTAGATCTATCTAGATATAAGGGGGGGGGGGGTGGTTTAGTTTGCTTTTAGTTTCAGCTTCAGTGTTTTGTTTAAATTCGTTAATAATTTATATTTGTTCCGTTCTTTTTTTGTAATGTTTCATGGTTGGGGGTGGGTGTCTTGGGGTCATACTGGTATAGGTCTTACTCCTTTTTTTTCACTCTTTCATTTGCAATCAATCTTCTCTCTCTCTCTCTCTCTCTCTCTCTCTCTCTCTCTCTCTCTCTCTCTCTCTCTCTCTCTCTCTCTCTCTCTCTCTCTCTGTATCTCTCTCTCTCTCTCTCTCTCTCTCTCTCTCTCTCTCTCTCTCTCTCTCTCTCTCTCTTCACTCTTTCACACACATAATACACACACCCATGCAGTGTTATGTCACACATACACCTTAATTCACCCTGAGATCACTACAACTTCAATGGTGAATTTTAATTTTAAGAACAAATAAGGTCAGCTGCAATATAGTCCTCAACATAATATAGTGTGGTTGGTTCCCTATGGACTTCATTATATATTATATATATATATATATATATACATATATCCCTATGGATATATATATATATTTAGAGAGAGAGAGAGAGAGAGATCTATTACTGGAAAGAATCATGCTTCGATTTTCAACCTCATTTTAGAATTTCCAAGACAAAAACCCGTCATGATAAAATGAAATACATGTACCAGTATTTATCTATAAACTTATCCATTTCTTACAATGTTACTTTTATATCAGTACACTTGTTTTCTGATTGTTTTTTTACAGGGTGATGATTCAACATGGTGCTCAGTTAGATGTCAGAGACAACTGGGGTCAAACACCCTTGATGCACAGTGTAACTATACAGCTCCCAGAAGTTGCCAAGGTTTTTATATTTTTAATTGTTATTCTATTGCATCGTAACGTCCAATGGCAACATTGTCATTTTCTTGAAAAGAAAAAAACAAAGATTATCTTATCTACATAGTATTTATGTTACATATATATCAGATGAGTGAAAAAAACTTTCTTATATCTTTATAGTTTTATAGAGTTAAAATTTTAGATCGCATTATAATTGTTTCGTATGTGATTATTTCAAACTATGATGTGTTTGTGTGGAAAAATTCATAAAAATCCCATGCACAAATACTATGGATACACAGAAATGAAAACGCTCATTCGCCGAATAAAATATAACACACTTTTAACTATTTGATGCACGCTTCACAGGCAATTTTATGGACGGTGCAAATATGCTCAATTCGCAAATAAATGCAGATTTGTGTATTATATGATATTTTGAATGAGACATACATGATTGTTCGTCATAAACTGTAAGTCGTCTGTGCATTTACTGAATAATTTTTGTCAGCAAAAGGAGAAATAAAAGATATAGTGTTGAATCTAAGATATTACTTTTATACGGGCTTATGAAAAGTTGGCGGTAGGCGAAAATGACGGTATGGCAGGAGACGGTATAGCGAGCATTGACTATATAATATGTTACTTTCAAGCAAATGCTTTTTTTAAGAGTGGTACTCATTGTGAAATTAATTAAACCTACGGCTAGCATTACTTCTAAAGGAGTACTACATCATTCTGTTGTCTATATAACTCCCAATAATAAGAGTTTAATGGGCGTTTAGCACGTAAAATTATCTGCCCTTGTTTCAGAAACAGATCAACGGTAACTCTTTGTGTGTGGAGCCTGAGGCCCTTATTTGATTATAGTAAAATATAAGGGTAGTGAGTACCCCACGTCTTTATTCATAAATAATAACGTTATTACAAAAGCAGTATTAACTACTGCTACCTTTTCTACTCTTGTTAATAATCATTCTAATATTGTAAATAATAATACTAACATTTGTGGTGATGATTATTATTAATAATAAGAGAAGAAGTAGAAGGAACAGGATAATCACCGGTAATGATAATAACAAAAACTAGATCTAGAATTAGAAATGATAGAGTAGTAGTACATAACATTCTAGGTGTTCATAGTTTTATAACTTATTAACTGGTGCTTATAAGATTAATATATTACTCTATGTGAAAGTATTATAGAATTTCGCATTGAGGAAATGCAGCGAGTCAAAAAGTGTTATCACAGCCAATTACGTGAGGTCTAATCGGGAATACCTGAAACAAGCTAAACGCCCCTGTAGTTTTACATTTTGATCCATAGAATGTAATTTAGTATATTTGTAAAGTCAGTTTTCAATTCTCAAATTCTCTAAGAAATTATTAAATGTCTCAACCTTACTACAAGTTCAAATTGATTCTTCTTTTTTTTCGTGTCCTATTTTTTTCAACTCGTTCGTTGGACAGAAGAACATCTGCATCCAGAACTAGACACAGTGAGATACAATATATTTATTTACAAGAATGATATAAAAATCTCAATTATTAGTTAGATTATATGGCAACACAAGATAGTCGGCCTTGAGTAATTCGGATTTCTTAAGTTCAAAAGGGTGAAAATGCAATTGTACGAATAAGTAGATCTAGTGCTTTGTTCTCCTGGCTGACACTGGCAAGAATAAGTCGTGAAATAACATGCATAGGATGTGGAAGATGCCATAGCAACTATTTTCCCACAATTTTATGATCTATATCTAAATAAATCTAGTCATATATGTTGATTCACACGTTTAGATAGATAACATTTAAGTGTGAATGTCAGCGCGTATGTCTTCTGCTGTTACTATACAATGAATAGCACTAGTAAAAAACAGCCACGCAAAAGAGTTACCACCGATCTGAGAGATCGCACAATTCATCATGAGGAGAGCATCTTGGGTATTTTCCTCCATGCATTTGAAAACATTGTGTTTTATTGATGGTTTATGCTGTTTTTGATCACCTTCACCCTTTCAGACTTTCTTTAATTTCCTTGATAGTCATGTATAACTTAACTGTAAATGTATTACATATAATATTGTTTTCCACTCTGACCTCAGATGTTACTAGATGCTGACTCTAGTCTCGTCCATTGTCAAGACAAATTTGGAAAATCTCCCCTTCAGGCGCTGTAGAAGTTGGTAACTTGGAGTTGACACAACTTCTTCTTGAGAGTGGTGCTGATGTGAATGTGAGGAACCATGATGGGTTTTCACCTCTTATGGCATGCTGTAAATATGGAGACGAAGCACATCACTTGATATTGAAGCATTTGCTGAATTCAGGAGCACTTGCTGACTTGAACGATTACAAAAGGAGGCAAACAGCTTTGCATGTAAGTCAAAAACACCTGAAATCTGTATTTATTTCAATGATCAATATAATTTCAAATTCAGCATATATATTCATAAAAGATTGTTCATAAAAAATGAACACAAGTGTGGGATAATTAATCGTTACGTAATGTTTATGGATCAGACCTGTCAGAAAATGTAACCCATTGCATCAAACAGTGAGGCCTAATTCAGGTTTAATCCAAACCATCAGCGGTCCTTTACCAGTAAAAATAAACTTCTAGTTTGCATCGGTTATTTATGGTAGACGTCTGTGATCTGGCCAAGATATTCCAATGATGGTGATGGCTCTGCAAGTGTCGCATGCGGATGGGCACCGTAGATGTCAATCATCTAGTTCATCTGGTGGATGTCTAGCATCAATACTAAAGAGTCTGACACTGGCTAGAAGCCTTTAGCAGAGATTTTAGTATTTTCTAGGCCTATAACACGATGTAGATCTACAATGACATGTTCCACATAGAGAAAAGCATGGCATTACCAATCTTAAATTGCATTTTCGTTTTATTGAAAGAAGTAAAGAAAACCGACCTCATTTGGACTGAAGGTTTTCATAGCAGCCTCTTAGACATGATAATTAAAGATGAAAAAGCCTGTTACACAGGAAAAAGCACCCTCTTTGGCGGATCAACCTCATAGTCTGAGACCACTGTACTCGTAGCCCGCATCAATGATCAGTACAAGAATACTCGGAGCCCAGAAAAAAAGTTAAAAAGCTTCAATTGTTTGCTGTATACTGTATATAAGATGAAAGATATTTGGGATTTTTGACTTGCAATGCAAAGAGATAAAGAGCATATTCTATTCGATTGAGTCACAATCTAAATGTGATAGAAACTTAGGTGACTTTTTTGGTTTCCTTACTTGAATCACAGTGAAGTTTAAATAAAAAACAATTAAGACTCATGTCATGCACATCAATTTTATTTTCAGATCGCCGTTCTTTCAAGAAATGTCAAAGCGGTGGAGATATTAATAGCAGCTGATGTTGATGTCGATGACATTGACAAAACGCTGCGAAATCCTTTGACTCATGCAGGTTTTCATGACGAGAAACACCGAAGAATCCATCATTGAAAACATCGATTTTTCCACTGCTGGTCAGTGCCGGAGCAAATTTGAATGTGACTGTGACAGAAACTTGCAACCCCTTGTTGGTCTGCGACCGACAAGTCAAATCAGCCAAGCTGATGAAAATTTTTCTCACCTCTGGAGCGAACCCCAATGTAAAGTGTAAGTTCATTTGATAAAGCCATCTGCATGAGACGTACAATTGAAACTAATGTAATTTTCTAGCTTGGGAGTGTATTTAACCTTCTACTCTAACTTTTAAGTGTTTCATCGGTGGCCAAGTGGTTAGGCTGCTAGACTGGGATCATGAGGTTCCAGGTTCGAATCCTAGCAATGCTAGGTCCTATGTTGCATTCCTTGGGAAAGACACTGAACACAAATTTTCCCACCCAACCCAGGTGCAATGTGGGTACAAGCATTAGCTTGGGAGTAAAAACCTGTGTCAGACTAGCTTGGGAGTACAAACCTGTGTCAGACTAGCATGGGAGTACAAACCTGTGTCAGACTAGCATGGGAGTAAAAACTGGTGTCAGACTAGCATGGGAGTAAAAACCTGTGTCAGACTAGCATGGGAGTAAAAACCTGTGTCAGACTAGCATGGGAGTAAAAACCTGTGTCAGACTAGCATGGGAGTAAAAACCTGTGTCAGACTAGCATGGGAGTACAAACCTGTGTCAGACTAGCATGGGAGTAAAAACCTGTGTCAGACTTGCATGGGAGTACAAACCTGTGTCAGACTAGCATGGGAGTACAAACCTGTGTCAGACTAGCTTAGGAGTAAAAACCTGTGTCAGACTAACATGGGAGTACAAACCTGTGTCAGACTAGCATGGGAGTACAAACCTGTGTCAGACTAGCATGGGAGTAAAAACCTGTGTCAGACTAGCATGGGAGTACAAACCTGTGTCAGACTAGCATGGGAGTAAAAACCTGTCAGACTAGCATGGGAGTACAAACCTGTGTCAGACTAGCTTGGGAGTAAAAACCTGTGTCAGACTAGCATGGGAGTAAAAACCTGTGTCAGACTAGCATGGGAGTAAAAACCTGTGTCAGACTAGCATGGGAGTAAAAACCTGTGTCAGACTAGCATGGGAGTACAAACCTGTGTCAGACTAGCTTGGGAGTACAAACCTGTGTCAGACTAGCATGGGAGTACAAACCTGTGTCAGACTAGCTTGGAGGTACAAACCTGTGTCAGACTAACTTGGGAGTACAAACCTGTGTCAGACTAGCGGCCTGACCTGGAGATGATTATTATCACCTGTTCCGCTTCACGCTATAAAAACTGGGATAAGCTCCGGCTCTATGGGCTGTAAAAGGCCCCGAAGGAATTGTCCCCACCCGACCCAGGTGCAAATGGCTACAAGTACTAGCTTGGGAGTAAAAACCTGTGTCAGACTAGTGTCCTGTCCAGGAGATGATTATTATCACCTGTTCAACTTCACACTACAGAAACCGGGACACACTCTGTTTCTATGTGCCGTAACGGCCTTGAGGAGCTTTATTATAAGTTATAGAGAAAATTTAGGCAACGGTTTAATAAAGTAACTAATTTTTCTGATTCCTAATACTAATACATAGATTTCCGATGTCCTCTCTCTCTCACAGTTCCCTCAGGCTTGACCCCAGCCCTTGTCAGCGCCAGCACAAATGATCTCCAGTGTCTCCAGCTCCTCATTCAACATAATTGTGATCTGACTATGCAGGGCAGCATCTACAAGAGGAGGAAGAAAGAGGAATATTATCTGGACCCCTTTCAGATGGCTTTGATGGAAGGGCATGTGGACACATGCCTCTTGATGGTATTGTCTGGATATCCTTTGATATTGCTACACAGAAGATGGCACATGGACGTGTGCCAGGTGTGCTAACGGTGGCTTTTCAGATTTTGTTTGTGGCTCTGTAAGTTCTGATGATTTGGCGCTTCCTTTGCCGACAGCTGGAAACGCAGCAAAGCTCCAAGTGGATGTATGTCGAGGATTGTCAGACGTTGAAGGATTTGTGTATTTTTGCGATCAGGTCGTGCTTAAAGCAGAATCTTGTCAGTGGAGTTAGTAAGCTGCCTCTCCCTGTGGTTGTGCAAGATGCTATAGAGTTGAAACACATCTTGATGATAGATGAATGACCTTAATGTATTGTGACAGGACAGGGTTTCTATAGTCTGTTCCAAAATACATGCGCACACATATCAAACTTTTATTTCTCATCAGCTATGGTACACATTAACGTGAAACTCTGCATGCAGTCTTGGATTTTTAAAAACCTGTGAAAATGAAATATGAATTTTTGTATCTCTTACCATTGTTATGCGATCGCAAGTTTATTTGACGTTTTGCAGTATTTTTATTTCAAGCATTAGCAACGCAACTGAAAATTAGATTTGAAATGAGTCAAACTCACATTTGAGTTGTCGTCTTCAATTGTCACGTTTTTTTGTGTTGGGTTTCTCTCATACCAAGTGTTAATCACATGCAAGGCGTGGGTTTGGTGTGTTCACATTATGGTACAATAAGATGAAACATATTTTGTTCAGTAGATGCTGTACTTTTAAACTATGAAATTGTTGTACAGAGTCTCCTTATTTTTTTTATATACTGTTTTAATAAGCAAACTCTCGAATCAGTTGATTATTCATAGAGCAAAACAATATTTCATAAGGTTCAATGCAATCTGAACCACCACTCAAATGCATCTGATGGTTTCAAAGATACAGGCCAATATGTGCGCTTATCTATTTTGATACGGACTATAATTCCCATCGTGTGGATTTTACAACAATTTAAACCCGGTCGTGGCATGGAGTCTCCACTTTCATTTGGTCATGCTTTGTGTGAGGATTTTTTCATTGGATAAGAGGATGGTTGACGGGCGTTACTGGTAGGTCCTACTTCTTTCCTTTCACTCTCACGTTCCTTTCATCATGCTGTTTCCTTATATGATGGATGGCTTAAATCACAGTGAAAAAAACCGTCTAAATCTCATTGTGTGCAATTCCTGCCCAATTTAGTGTGGTTTTTCTTCAGACACTTGTCCATTGTAATATAGAGAGATTATAAAGGTCTGCATCAGTTCCAGTAGTAGTATGCGCGGGCGCTGCTGGTAGGTCCTATTTCTTTTGTTTCCTCCTTTCACTTATCTGTCGTCTTGCTGTTTCCTCTTAATTCTCCCTAAGATCACCGCAAATGGTGGATGGAGGGGGTAAATTTCAATAAAACAAACCAAAGCTGGTAGTATGGGCTGAATAAAATTGTTTGAGAGAGCGCCGCTATGATAGATCTCGGTGCTCGTTTTTTTTTCTATTAAGTTCAAACAATTCTTGACATTGCAAATGATTTCTTTATTTGGAATATTCTATTCTTTCTGCATACATGCTCTCCTGTTCCTTATACATGTGATAGGGCCATCAAGACATCACAAAGTTTCGGTGCTATTTTCTCCTATTTCTAGTTTTGCTCTTTTTTATTGATATTATTACCTTGTGCGAAATGGAGAGGAGGGTGGGGGGTGGGGGGTGGTCAGTGTATGAGATGAGAGGAAGGTTGTCAGGGGAAATCAAGATCTTCAGTGAGATGGTCCGGCTATGCAAATGTCAAGTGCTGCTGGTAGTAGTGGTAGGTCCTACTTTTTTCTTTGACCCTTTCTCTTATGGTTCATCTTGCTGTTTCCTTTTAGTTTACCTGGACATCACCACACATGGTAGACAGGGTAAATTTCAATGAAAGAAATCGGACATTTCCCAGTCGATCTAATGTTTACATCCAGATCTAGGGTATGCGTTGGGTCTGTATCTCTAAAATACTGAGAATGGCAGAAGATTGGGTTAAGGACCAAGCCCGCTTCTTTCATGTAGGAGAGCGCTTTATACACAGGGGAAATAACTGAAATAATAGTGAACATGTAAGCTATGGGCCTAAGTAAGTATGTAACTAAAGAGACCTTCAACCTGTGCGAGACTGCCAACACTGATACTGTGTCTGTCAATGTAGGAAACAAATAGAGAAAATGCTACCGCCCTGCCGGCCTCAGTTTTGACCACATATGTGTTGGCTAGTGAGTTATTTCATGGTTTTCAGGGGACTCGGCAGTCCATAGGCAAGGTGTCGACCTCTCAACCACAGGATTGGGTTTAAACCTAGCAGGTTGAAAAATTTTTTCAGTTAAGCCGTCACCCCTAGTCTAGGTAGGTGGATTGACACCTAGTCCTATCGGAGACGGACGATAAAAAGGAAGTCCTGCGTGGATCACAGTATTGTGTGCTCATTAAAGACCCCTTGGCTGTTTACAGGGCAGTCCGGTCAAAATAAAAAATCCTACCAAAACTCAGAGATGACCTTAGTGGTGGATGTGGGTCAAAGATAAAGATCAGATCAAATCTGTGGTAATGGTACCACAACAGTGAAGAGGAAAACCGTCTGACATGCCGCTTGATGTTATTAATATTTTTGGTCATTTCATCAAATTTGAACTGAATGAACCCTGCTTTAGTCATGTGACGGATTGGAGAAAGGAGGCAAATGAGCTTCTGATAGACCTTTGTCACATCCATGTCTCGAATTACCTGGTATCAACGATGCAAAAGCATAAGTTAAATTTATTGCCAAAGCGAAATCAAATATTTTTTTTATATGTAAATAATTTGGAATGGCTTTATGTGAAGATACATTGTATGTTATTTACACAACACACAAAAAAAATGTGTGTTTCTGCACGGGCGCCATAAGGTGTGCCTGGCATTCCAGTTTCTTTAGAGTAAGGAATATAGACAGTGTAACAGGAGTCACTCATTTTGTCTAAGTGAGCAAGTAGCGAAAATTTTCTTGCCCAGGACAAAAATGAAATTCTAGCAGAGCTCGAAACCAGTATATCTGGGTCACAGTGCAATGCCTTTTAACCACTCGGTTATCTCGTTTCCCTTTTATTTATAAAAGATTAACTAAATACAAATGCTTGTCTGATGTCATTATGTTATTTTTAAAATGTTAACGGTACACTAATAACAGTGCTCTTTTAGATTTTATTTGCTAGCATGCCTATTGCTGATTAGCTTAATTTTACTTGTTGACATTTGTTCACAATTCTCCTTAGTGAAGGCTCCTAATATTTA
This sequence comes from Doris montereyensis, assembly GCA_037039925.1. Taxonomy (NCBI): domain Eukaryota; kingdom Metazoa; phylum Mollusca; class Gastropoda; order Nudibranchia; family Dorididae; genus Doris; species Doris montereyensis. Next base: position 192,526 of record JAXRKP010000465.1, read on the forward strand.
ATATCTTAAAGTATTTATGATCAGGAAATGAAAATATTATTGTATTGCTTATTTTGCCTTGTCTCCCACATACACCCAAACATGTGTGGAGGGGAGAAGAGATGTCTTGTCTGCTTCTAGTCAGATGGCCTTGTGCTATTAAATTTAAAGACTAGAGCTTATCAATTTTACACAGGCAAGAAATAAATTCTGTTGATTTTTGACATTTGAATTGTTTTACATATGGCTGTCTTGAATCAACATTTTAAGAGTTAATGTCACTTTAACTCTCTGAGTGCCAATTAGCGATCTATCACTATCAGTGCTTTCGCTAGGTTGTTCTATGTCAAACATCAATGTATAGGTTTTGGGGGCGTTTCCTCACGATTTTTGTTTCGTACACTAATACAAATACTATTAGAATTGTGATGAAACGCCCACAACCGATTCATCGGCGTTTGGCATAGAACAGCCTGCAGGAGCACCTATAGATTGGCGATTGGCACTCAATGCTTAGCAAAGTTATATATATGCCTCTGAAGTATATCTCTCTTGCGGGGGATAGAATTAATTTTGCATGGGCAATAACCTTTTTGGCACTCAAAAAGTTAGGAAAAAGAGAACCATAGGCAATATTTCCCTTAGATTTGAATTCGAGGTATTTTTGTTGGTTTAGAAAATTACATGTGTATTGTGAGGAAATACATTTGACCTTTCTATATAGTTTTGTTCCTTGTTGGTGTGATTAAATTTTAATTCTATTTCATTTCTCTGTATACAGAGATTGGCGTTTAATCCAATGTTGACATTGCAGGATGCAATTATTATTGTTCTTATGTTGACTAGTGTACACATGTTTATAGCGACTACCTGTTCAGTATTAAATTTCCTTGTGATTCTCATGATGCTTTTCCGTCTAAAGGGACTTGTACAATATACTCAAACAATCCCTCAAATCAGAATACATTACATTTTGTGTGATGGATTATTTTATTTTAATGTATTATTGCAATTTTTTAAAACCCCCACCCCCTTCCTTTCCTTTTGTGCCTTTCTGCCCATGCCTTGTTTTTTTACACCTCTTCTGCACAATAACATTTGTGGGAAGAACATTGTTTGTATTTTATTTGTGAAATAAACTTTGCCACGCAATTACTTTTTGATTTGGGTTGGTTTGTTTTGGTTTGTTTCGATACTTAATTTCTTGCTCATATATTATTATGATTGTGTGGGGTCGGTGGCAAGTGGTTAAGGGCTGCACTTGGGATCATTAGGTTCCGTGTTTGAATCTTGGCAGAGCTAGGCCCAACGTGTTCCTTGAGAAACGCTTAACACACATTTACCACTAGTTTGGGAGTAAAAACCTGCGCCAGCCTAAGGCCCTACCCAGGAGGTGAATATCATTATCTGTTCCACTTCATGCTATAGAGAGCAGGATAATTTTTGGCTATTGGCCAAAACGGCATTGAATTTGAAGGAGCTTTACTTAAAAAAATATGATTGTGTAATGAAATACATTACGTATAAATAATATGTTGAAATGAAAATCAAAGAATAGATGAGTTTGTTGTAATGACAATCTAAAATTTATGTTTGACCTTCTCTTGCTTCCTTCATTATTTCTTCAGTCATTTGGTTTGTACGTTTTTATGCTTTTTAGCAGGCTCCAGTTTTAGCAGTCTAGATTTCAATGCCCTATTGGCACTCTTGTAGAGGTGGTTGGTTGGCTGGGAGTTGCTAGTAGGTCCAGCTTCTTTCCTTTCCTTTTCTACCGTATTTTGTGAACTGAATAGTACCGAATTTCCTCTGTGGTTTCCTCTTTATATTCGGAAGAATTTTTTCGCTTTTATGTCCATAGCTAATACCTGCAAGCAGCAAATAATTTTAAGCTGCCCTCCCCTCATTCTTATATCATTATGAAACATATTAATTTACCTGAAATAACTCTGTTTTAGGCTTATTTTGTTACACTCTCTCTCTCTCTCTCTCTCTCTCTCCCTCTCTCTCTCTCTCCTCCCTCTCTTTCTCTCTCTCTCTCTCTTCCTCTCTCTCTCTCCTCTCTCTCTCTCTCTCTCTCTCTCTCTCTCTCTCTCTCTCTCTCTCTCTCTCTCGTGACTCTGTGTCTTGCTATGTCTGTCTGTCTGTGTCTGTCTCTGTATGATATATATATATATATATATATATATATATATATATATATATATATATATATATATATATATATATATATATATATATATATATTATATGTATGAAATTTATCCACATGTAAACACATGCATCTGTAAAGCCGTTGTGGTGAAACTGTAGTGTTGTGACTTTGTAACCACGACAACACTTATTCAAAACCCTGTTACTAGTTGGCTAGGTAACTTTTCACAGCCATGTGCTTCAGGAAAGGAAGACTACTCCACTCTGCTTTTCTTATTTGACTCAGGCCTAAATGAGAACCAGCTGTAAGTAGAGAAATATCTTGTCACACAATGTCAGAGAGAGACAGAGAGAAAATGAGAGAGGCAAAGTGAGAGATAATGTGACAGACAGGCAGGTAGGCAGGCAGACAGTAAGGCAGCTAACAGAGAGAGAGAGAGAGAGAGAGAGAGAGAGAGAGAGAGAGAGAGAGAGAGAGAGAGAGAGAGAGAGAGAGAGAGAGAGAGAGAGACACACACACACACACACACACACAAAGTGACATAGACAGGCAGGCAGGCAGACAGTCAGCTAACACTAACACACACACAGGGAGAGAGAGAGAGAGAGAGAGAGAGAGAGACACACACACACAAAGATAGACACACACAAGTGACATAGAGAGAGAGAGGCAAGGCAGACAGTCAGCTAACAGAGAGAGAGAGAGAGAGAGAGAGAGAGAGAGAGAGAGAGAGAGAGAGAGAGAGAGAGAGAGAGAGAGAGAGCTATTTCACGGGTAAGGAAGAAATACATTATACGCTTACATGATGTAGGCCTACGTTGAAATGTCATTGCTTTCAAACAGTACTGAAAAAAGTAGAAACAGATACATTTTTTTATAGTATGATAGTGACACCTCCATCTGTGCTACTGCTCCGTGACTAATCTATAACAGTTAAGGACTATTAGGAGATTCTAGGAGATATTCCAGGAGATTTTTAAAAACAATTGAATACTGAAACAATATTAGGGGTTTTTAATTGTTTTATAGGCGATAAGGCGTAGAAGATAAAATCAAACATCAACGCCTTTATTAATAGCCATAAGAATGTTATGCTGTTAGTGATGAGTTGAAAGTTTAGGAAGAAATGAAGAAAAGCAGGATGTTCTAGGAGACTTAAGGAGATTCTTTAAAAAAAAAAAAGAGATTTTAGAAATGAATTATTTCTTAATTGCTGCCAGTACTGATCACCGAGTTGCTCTATCAGAACTCTCGACTCATTTTACTAGAAAAATACGGAGCATCACTTTGACATTTTGATACTGCCAAGGGAAATTACTACCACTACCATAGGTAGTAAACGCTCTGCCATCTCTCGACTGTCGACTGTTTTTTCTCTTTCTCTCCAGGATCTCTTTGTAAACAGAAATTTTGTTGAAGCGAGGATTCGTGTCTAGTATGGTCTAGATTCAGCTAGATCTAGATCTATCCAAATTCAAATCCATCGCTATAGTTGGAAAAGTAAGTGTTTGATTAACGCGTGCACTTGCATGATCACTGGATGATTGCTGGTTAGCTCTAGTCAAATGAAATATAGGCCTAGTCTATCTAGATCTAGATCTAGATCTAATTAAAATCGCACCTTAGCACCATGAACATTTTACACCAAATACATTTACAATACCTTAGTATTTTAACTCAATGATATCGATATGGATACTCCTCCTCACCACCCTTGAGTACGTCAGAGGAAATGTGTTACCAAGTCTCTCCCTATTATTACTCCTGAATATCACCATTGACCATCTAGACACGATAGTGATGCTAAAGCAGGAGTAATAAATAATAGGAGAGGACTTGGAAACACGTGAGCAAGGCTTCTGTTTTTTGTTTCTGTTACTAGTGTCCCCATGAGGCTCTCCACACTCTCCCCATGAAGATAGTAAAAGTGAGAATGAACTGATGAGGTCCATATTCTTCTTCTTAAGTATAATTCTCCGCCATCAGGAAACAAGGCAGAAGCAAAGAGTATTTAATATCATCTTTCAAGACGCTTCTGTTTCTTAAACCAAGAACCGCTGGCGGTGTTACAGTGAGGGGTTTCCCCAGCCATTTGCATGAAATGAGTGTTATGCAAGGGTGAAATAGGATTTTGATTTAGTTTGAAAATGATTCCACATTTACAGATCATAAGAGACCTATAAAACATGTATTTTCTGAAAATTGATAGAATGAAAAATTCATATGGCAGGTTTCACAAAATGGTCCATCCCCATTTCCCTCTTTTGTCAAAATGTATGTTATATTTCTTACAAGTATTATACCATGTTAAAACTTAGACCTGAGGATCCCAGATATATGACTTTAACTTTAAGAGATAGCAAAGGACTGTGAGGCGAGTAAATTAGCTTTTAAAAGTCATGGTTTTCCAGTCAAGGGGCATAACTGAAAATTCTTGGTCCCATGCCAGTGACGTGCAGTGTTACACGGCACTGCCCGGGTCTGTAGATCGAGGTTTTCCTAGCGTTTATTTAGGGACTCAACGCTTGGGCATCTGGTTTGGAGAGTTCCCTGACTTTTCCCTAGTTATCAATAAGATGTGAAATCACAAAACACACACATTGAAAGAAAATTTCACAATATTATGTTTTTTATTATATCTGCGATGTCAAAGCTATACATGGACCAAATGTTAAGAAGATTCATCAATTGGACTTTGAGAAAGATTCATTGAAGAGTTCAAGTTATCATTGGGTCCTATTTTTGTGAAACCTACCATATGAGGTGTTGAAAAAAAGAAACTTAAACTTTTGTTCAGTAAGATTTTAATACAACTACAATAGCAGTGATCGTTATGTAATCAACCTAGGCTTGCATGAAGCGTGTTGAATGGAAACGTCACATTGACAAACGATGTACTTAAAACCACCTGAGAAGCTACGAGCTTAGAATAAGTTGTAATCTCATTGACTGTTGTTAAACCATGAACTTAGAGGTCAAACTATGTCATACATTTTAGAAATTGGAAACTTCCATTCAAGAAACCTGAGGCTAGGTGCATGGCCTTAAATATCTAATAGGGCCTACATGCTTCCTTTGCCAAAGAGGTTGGCCCCTAAATTTATGGCCAGCGCGCTTCCTGGTCAAACGGTAACATAGGGCTGGTGCTCTTCTTGGGTTAATGCAGGGGCTTGCAAGCTATTAAAAGAAGTGATTTTTTAAAGTTCACTGCAAGCTGTTAAAATAGCCGACTTTTCCACTCCACAGCAAACTGTTAAAATTACATGCTGTTCAAATAACTGATTTTTCCATTGCGCAGAAGACGGTTTAAGTTAACTGATTTTTTCCATTGGACAAACAGCCGTTAAAACAACTGATTTTTCCATTGCAAATAGGCTGTTGTTAGAATAAATGGTTTTCCCATGCAGCAAGATGTTACAGGCCTCGTAGTCTCCTCAAATCTCCTTAAAAAGTTCTCTCCTCAAATCTCCTCAAAAAAAAAATCTCTCCCCATATGTCCTCAAATTTGAGAAAAATTGTCTCAAATGTCCTTTATGTTCGTGGAATGAGTATGGGATGCTGCTTTCCCGCGCACACTCATCCGCCTCGCGAACACTGTTGTTGTAAACCTCGTTAACTCTACGAATGGCATTGTTAATGGCGGTTGTTTTGGCCAGAATTGAGTTTCTTCATGATATGGTGGTGTCCCTGTCCATTTGAGGTTTTTTTCATTCAATTTTACCGTGTTCACCATATGCATTGATCTCAGGGTGAACTAAGTGGAAACAGCAAGATGAAATGGAAATGAAAGAAGTAGAACCTACCAGTACCACCCGCCTACCGCCCACAATTGGACTTGAGTCTCAGATATTATGAGTGAGTAGCTTCACTTCCTTGGTAAAGTTCAAGTCAAGCTCGGAACTTTCTACGAAGTGTGTGAAAAGCGTTAAAAGTAACGCGACCTTGAAGATAAAAATCAATACTTAATGAAGTATTAGAAGCAGAAGGCCGACCTGTAATAATATTTAACACATTGCTGTTGTACAGGTGCCAGCATTGATCAGGATGCTCTTTACTTAAGTCTTGTGTTGTATGTGAGTGTGTGTAATGTTAATGTATATATATCATTGTATGTGTCTGAGAGAGAAAGAGAGAGATTGCGTCTTTCTTATAATAGGCCTAGTTGGTGTCAAAGAAAGCGCACAGTGGGACTTTCAGGCATGTACTGGCTTTAATGACTTGAACTATAGGGAAAGCAAATATATAATAAAGGTAGAACCAATCATAAATGAGGCAAAATACAACCCCAAAAAACAAAAACATGTGTAATTACCCTTGAATCGGTGTGTGTTGTGCCCGAGGTAAGGGAAGAAGAGGAGGACAAGAACACTCAGTGACTGTGCTCTCACCGATCTGTCGCAAATCGCCAAGCGCCCTTCCCCTTTTTATTCTCTCTTTCTCTCTCTCTCTCTCTCTCTCTTTCTCTGTCTCTGTCTCTCTCTCTCTCTCTCTCTCTCTCTCTCTCTCTCTCTCTCTCTCTCTCTCTCTCTCTCTCTCTCTCTCTCTCTCTCTCTCTCTCTCTCCTGTGGCCTATTTCTGTCAGGTCTTGCAAATAATGCTGTAATACCAACTCTTTACCATACTGCATGAGATTTCCCCATCTCTCGTAACAGGCGCTCAGATTAAATTTTTTTTCGAAATGATTACGGCAACTCCGGAATATGATAGCACAATCCAATCTATATCCATGTGAACAAATCGTGGATCTATATCAATCTATGTGAACAAATCGTGATGCACTAATCCAATCTATATCCGGGTGAACAAATGTGGATGCACAGTCCTTTATTCAGAAATAAAACCTGCGGAAACAACAATGACGATTGACACCTCAATTGTAACAACTAGGCTTATTGCTAGCCGAGTCTATCGGAGAGAAAAACAACTGCCGGTGCTGTGACATTGGATAGTTTTAGAAGCACTGTATTATGGTACATTCATTAGGTATTGATGCCACATGACCCTCTGATTTACAATGAATATAGGAGCACTTAAATGCTCTTTATCACTGGCTTGCTATAATCAGTGAGCAGTACACAATGTAAGTGGCGTCAGTTGCCTAGTGGTTAGGTTGCCAGGCCTTAAAGTGTGAGATATAGACAAACAGCAAAAAATCTGACGTGGTCAGGGCAGACGAGACTACATTAAGCATATAATATAATTTTTATGATTATATATAATATATATATATATGCATCATATTGCAAGATGTATTACTATCTCAAAATCAAGTGTTTTGAATTATCTTTCTGTAATTATGTCAGTAAATGCTCTTTTTTTTCTTTGCCAGAAAAACAAGGAAACAAGATTGGCTTTTGCTTAGAGAAATAATGATGTTCATAAGAAATGAAAGAAAAACACTGTCTTCTAAAGAAATTTCTGTTTCACCTTTGAGAGATTTCTTTAACTTTGAGTAAAGATGACTGAAACAATATTGATCACATCAACGAATAACAATTACTCAACAACAAATAAAGCCCAACTGATTTGCAGACACGTAAAAAACCCAACCCATCCCAACCCAGCAATCGTATCCAGAAACTCACAGAAGCTTACAGAATTTGAATCAATGGATTATTGGTGAAAGCATTATTGTCTTTACTGCTGCTTTATTTTTAATTGTATTTTACACACCAAGTACACATATACATATATATGTTACATTTCATTTGAGATAATTAAAACAAATAAAGACATATATTTTCATCCTGAAACAGAGTTTGCTTCATCGAAGCATTTTGTTATGGAATCTCACCGGTTAGATTCATCAGAAAATGACGTGACGATAAGCATAAAAACAATGCTGTCATGCTGACAGTGGTCAAATGAAGGGTCAAACACTTCAAAACCCCTGAAGGACTCAAGGTCCTCAGATGCCACTGTTGATAAGATAATCACAAAGGCAGATGTCAACGCAAGTGATCTAGTGTTAGTATCTGAAACAGAAGAAAACGATCAGAATCATCTTCCAGACCAAATAAATAGGAAATGGCAGAAAGAGCAAGACGCAGATTCGGCATTGACCCCTGAAATAAGCATAGAGAGACCATTTGGTGTAAGCACGAATAAGAGTTCTGAACATAAGTGTAAGGAAACAGACTCAACTGAAGAACATGTGAAAAGAAATTCGACCAAAAGGAAAATAGATGACACTCATGAAGTCCATAACGCCATGAACAAACTCAAACATTTTAAGCATACCAAGGATCATGGTGTTGATAATGAAAATGATGACGATAATGAGTTTAATGAAAACCAAGTCAAATCAGAAGGTTGCAGTAACAGCAACAAGGAAGATGATTGTGGACATGAGTGTGTTGGCTTTGATTCAGACAATTCCAAAACGCAAATAGATTATGATGCTGTCAGTACAGGACAGAGAGGTTTGCTCGCATGCTGGGTTTGTTTCAAGAAGTTTCCTTCAGTCTCAATGTAAAGAAACACATTCTTCAGGAACATTACCAAGCCTTTGCGCAATAGACGTCGGGGATATAAAATCCCAGCGTCATCAACAACGTCAGCTCCTTGCTGTTCTGTCCCAAAAACTGCAAAGTATGTCACGACAAAATCAGACGCCTTCTTTCAACATATAGCGACGTGCCCAGAACCAAAGCTTCAAGCAGAGGGACAGATTTTGTGGAAATTAAAACAATTTACCACAGATGAGTTTGATAAGGTACACACTTTTTTTTCTCCGGTGAATTTGATTTTCATATTTTTACGCAACTCTAGGAATTATCCTCTTTCCATGTTTATTTTTCATGTTCATAGTTGTGTGTATGTTCGTGTTTGTGTGTAAGCTTATGGTTGTGTGTAATTTTATGGTTGTATATGCTTATTTGTAAGCTTATTTGTGTGCATATGTTCATGGTTGTGTGTATGTTTATGGTTGTGTATACGCTATATGTTATACCTGTGACTGTGTCTGACTTGATTTATGTTTTCAAATTTACGGCTAAATAAGATATTTCCAATTTTATTTTTCACATAATATATGTATATATATTGATAGATATAGTGGGAACCGTTTATGTCAACATCTTCACTAGGGAAAATAAATTTCAAGTCTTTTTTTTTTCCTTTATATATATATATAGCATTTCTAAAAGCATACACCCTATTATGCTGACGTCCAACTTCTTCAATCTTTCTCTAAAAGTAAGACATACACACAAGCACACACTCACACGTTTTTCCATATCATCAGGCAACGGGCAACAGGTCTTTGCACTTCATGTGACTGACTCTGAAATCTGAATCAGGTACCTCGCTAAACTGCGCAATCCTTTCCTCACTCTCTCTATGACTATGATGATGCCATTACACGTATCATCCTATATATAGTCTTATCTATATATACATTTGCACATTAAAAGTGTCTTCTATTCAAATGTTGAAGTTGTATTAGAAGAAGATCTAGCCATCAGGTGTCATCTTAGAAAAATTAAAAAGCAGGACTCCACCCCGGTGTCTCGAAGGAAGAGGAAGCAGAAGAATCCGCTTGCACGTTCCCCTCGGCCGGTCAAATCAAGATGGAAGATTTCAATGAGGTTGGTAACCATTCTCCTGTTTAAATTTTTTTTTTCTTTCAGCACAGCGCCTACCTGTATTGTAATTCTAGTTGGAGGTTCATCTCATCACGTTACAGGGGGACTGAGTAGTCCGGAGGTAAAGTGTCAGCCTCTCAAAGAAGGTCACGGGTCCGAGCCCCTGACAATTTTTTTTCTTTCAGCAAAAGTTTTCTCAAGTTTTTTTCAAGGTAAACCTCCCCTCCCCCCTCCCTGGTCCAGGTAGGTGGATGAACAACTAGTTCCATTGGAGACGGATGATAAAGGAGGTCCCGTGTACAGATCACAATACTCTGTCTATGTTAAAGTTAAAGATCCCTTGGCTGTTTACAAGGTAGTCTGGGCAAATTAAAAAATCCTACCAAATCCTGAGATTACCTTAGTTGTGGATCTGTAAAATCAAATCATATCAAGACTCCCCCATTACATTTTGGTTAAAGAACAAGAAGATTGATTAAAATTTCAATCCTAACCTGTTTGAGACCAAGTTTGAAATGTATTTCAGAAACAATGTGATATTTTTTTCATATGATATTCAAATTCAATGCTTAAAATATGATAGTCATCCCATGACAATACGTTTTCATGGAGAGCCCTGTAAGGTGCATTATACCAACATACAATTCACATTTTTCTCTTCTTGTAGTTGGATACTGGTTAAGGCATCAATTTAAATGAGAAAATCAGTGGTCTCATGAGGGATGGTTGGATTATAGCCTATGAGGTTATAGGTGCAAATGCAAGCTGAGATACAGAGAGACAATCATCATTTATGCTCTTTGACTCTAGTGAAAAATGGGTACTGGCTATAGTAAAGTTCATGGTTTCTACTGTGCGCAGTGGAGCAGGTGATATTACATTACGGTCTAGACAGGACACTAGGTCTGTAGGAGTTTTTAATACCCAACATGCTGGTACTTATATACACTTGAATTGAGTTGGCAAATGCGATTACAGTGTCTTATCCAAAGTCAAAGACCACATCTGATGTCAGACTCGGCATTGCCAGAATTCTAACCCATGACCTCACAATCTCAAGGCCAGCCACCCAACCACTGGGCTACCTACGTCACTCTGGATAGACTGTGGGAGGTAAAACGGCCTGTTAAGATGGTGACTTTGTGTTCACTGTTGTCTTAGATGCTACGGAAACCTGGCTAAGCCCTACAACTTTATGGTGTGGTGTGAATTTCTTCTGTGAGCTTCAATTCTGCGGTGTGGTGTGAATTTCTTCCGTGCGCTTCAATTCTCATTGATAGATCTGCAAATGTATGTACTGATTGTACGCGATTAAAGTGTCAACATGATGACTCAGCACTTTGTATGTATTGTCCTTGCCTTTAAAATTTTTTTTCTTTTCTCTTTCTTCTTCAACAGGATGCTTATGGAGACGAAGATGGTCACAATAAAGTCGTAGTATTTCCCAAGAACCACACAGCTGAGGGAAAAAATAACAAATGAAGAGGAAGAAGAATCCAATGGTAATTTTTGTGCTTGTATTTTTTTTTAGTGGAACTCGGAAGTAGCGAGATCGGGGCCGGGCTGGCTACAAAATCTTTCTAAATCTGAGTTTTCGCTATATCTGAGTTTTCGCTATATCTGAGCTGTTTTGAAATAGCAACGTATGTGTGTGCAACTCATGCCAGTAAAGAAGACAGACAGTTTATTAATTTTACATCCTCGGCATGAATTTTGATCAAACACTGATAAATACGTCAGAGATTTCATGTCAGTTTTGGTTGGGGTTTTTTTTTTTGTACACAGTGTAATTTTCTCTTAAAATTATAAATCTCCATTGTACAGTTGGCACATGCTAAGACTCCCCTCTTTCCGTCCCTTCCTTCTCTTCCCTTCCCTTCCCTTCCTTCCTTTTCGTTCCTTTCACCTTGCTGTCATCATTTGGCACTGACCGACTACAGTCTGATCCAGCCCACTTGAAATTGCTGACATTTGACATGTGAATGCTGAATGAAATTGAGAGGGAGCCAGACAACCCCCCTCACCCCATATTTGCTTACTTTCTTTTACTAAGCCTCTCCTTGTACCGTCGGGTACATCAGGCAGAGAGAAGAGCTCGCCATTGCACACTGGCCTCTTGTTTCTTTTACGCTGACATCTGTAAAGTTCCTTCTCAATTATTAAAATTATTATAATAAATATTCCTATATTTGCCCACCCTAAATATTTTTTTACTTCCTCATTTGTCCTGTCCGGATACTTTTCCTTTCCCCTTACTTGTCCTGTCTGAATACCTTTACTTTCCCTTATTTGTCCTGTCTGAATATTTTCTTTCCCCTTATTTGTCCTGTCTGAATATTTTCCTTTCCCCCCATTTGTCCTGTCTGAATAATTCTTCTTTTCCCTTATTTGTCCTGTCTGAATACTTTTCCTTTCCTTTTATTTGTACTGGATACTTTTTCTTTCCCTTATTTGTCCTGTCTGAATAATGTTCCTTTCCCCCTTGCTTGTCCTGTCTGAATACTTTTCCTTTCCCCTTATTTGTCCTGTCTGAATACTTTTCCTTTCCCCTTATTTGTCTTGTATGAATACTTTTCCTTTCCCCTTATTTGTCCTGTCTGAAATACTTTTCCTTTCCCCTTGCTTGTCCTGTCTGAATATTTTCCTTTCCCCTTATTTTCTCCTGTATGAAAACTTCTCCTCCACCCTTATTTGTCCTGTCTGAATACTTTTCTTCCCCATATTTGTCCTGTCTAAATATTTTCCTTTCCTTTATTTGTCCTGTCTGAATAATTTTCCTTTCCCCCTTATTTTTCCTGCTCAGAATAATTTTCCTTTCCCTTATTTGTCCTGTCAGAATAATTTTCCTTTCCCCTTGTTTATCCTGTCTGAATATTTTTACTTTCCCTTTATTTGTCCTGTCTGAATACTTTTTCTTTTCCTTTATTTTGTCCTGTCTGAATACTTTTACTTTCCCTATTTGTCCTGTCTGAATAATTTTCCTTTCCTTATTTTTCCTGTCTGAATACATTTTCTTTTCCTTTATTTGTCCTGTCTGAATACTTTTACTTTCCTTATTTGTCCTGTCTGAAAATCTCTGTTTTCCTTTTCCCTTATTTGTCCTGTCTGAATACTTTTATTTGAATAATTTTCCTTTCCTTATTTGTCCTGTCTGAATACTTTTTTCTTTTCCTTTATTTGTCCTGTCTGAATACCTTTACTTTCCCTTATTTGTCCTGTCTGAATAATTTTCCTTTCCCTATCTGAATAATTTTCCTTTCCCTTATTTGTCCTGTCTGAATAATTTTCCTTTCCCCTTATTTGTCCTGTCTGAATAATTTTCCTTTCCACTTATTTGCCCTGCCAGATCACTTTACCTTTCCCCTCTGTTATGCCTAAACAGATCACTTTCCTTTCCCCTTATTTGCCCTGCCAAATTACTTTTCCTTTTCCCTTTTTTGCCCTGTCATATCACTTTCCCGTACCCCTTTTTTTTGCCCAGCCAGATCACTTTCCTTTCCTTTCCCTTACTTGCACAGCCATATCACTTCCCCTTTCCCCTTATTTGCCCCGCCAGATCACTTTCCCGTATCCCTTTTTTTGCCCAGCCACATCACCTAACTCTCTCCTCCCACCACCCCTACACTTTTTAAAATCCCATTCCTGATAGAAAGTTTTAATGATTTATAAAAATTTAAAGGTAGTCAAGCCATAACCATACAATTGACTCCTTCACCTTGCCATGAAAGACAAGTGCACTATGTATCTTGCCAACTTCTTCCTTCATGGTGAGGTGATGGGTGCTGATGTGAAGGTCACAGGTTTGATTCTGTCTAGTGATGGGTTTTTTGTTATCCTTTTTGTTTAGTCCCTAGGAGCTATCTCATCTGCATCCCTATGGGTATCTAGTTAAACATCAAGAAAGGGCACTATAGTTCAACATCATTGTTATTATTATTATTATTATTATTATTATTACTACTACTACATAGCTGCCAGTCAGTACATAAAAAACATATTTAGTACATTTTTTGAGCTTTCAGTCCGCACGTCTGTGTTTCCTTGAAAAATACGTACATGAGGGTTCATTAGTAATTTTTGTTCAAAGAAACCTTAAGTCAACTGCAAAGGCTCAGAGAGTTTGGGATACAAGTCCTAAGACACCCTTCTGAGTTGGCAAAACTACCGTTGCACACTGCCAGAAAGGCAAGCCATCAGCCAATATTTCGTTATTTACCGTAACAGAGTTTATATAAGTTGAATCATCAGTGCTTTCTGAAAAGGAATTAGTTTGCATGCACAGAGTCTGTTTTTAAAAAATTTGAAAAAGTTGGGCAGCTATGATATTATTATTATCATCATCATTATTATTATTATTATTATTATTATTATTATTATCATCATCAGCATTTTTATTATTATTATTATCATCATCATTATTATTATTATTATTATTATTATTATTATACTTATAAATATTTTTATTATTATGTATCGTGTCTTTATTTACAATTTTCTCCCTATCCCCTTGCCTCACCGTTTGTCGTTTCTTGCAAGTCAAGAAGTCACACACACGCACACCTTACATTTAGAGCTTCATTCAACCTGGTAGATTTAATGTTTACAATGTTTACATTTAGAGCTTCATTCAACTCTGGTCGTTACAATGTTTACATTTAGAGCTTTCATTCAATCAACTCTCGTTACAATGTTAACATATCATTACAATGTTTACATTTAGAGCTTCATTCAACTCTGGTCGTTACAATGTTAACATATCATTATTAGAATTCCTTTTTTTCTTCCTCTTCCCCTCTCTTTCTGCAGACATTCATGAATGCCATGTGTGCAAGGCCACCTTTTCGACGAAGCTCTACCTTGGATGTCACATGAAAAACTGCCATCATGGAAAACAGCCCAAGATTTCCTCCAGCGACGATGCCAGCTTTCTCCAGAACCGCGCTGAAATTAAAACAGAAACATTTCTAAACGATGACTACGACCATCCTGGGGCTGGTGATAACGGAAACGACCTCTGCTACCCACCGACTCCAGCTTGGATGATGGGAGGACGTTCGCACAGCTCTCCAAGTGGCAACAGCCAAGAGATTTCAGATAATAAATTCATTTTGAATCAGCCGGAAGAAAAAGCCATTCAAGTGTAACGAGTGTGGGTGTAAAGTTTCATTCTGGGTAACAACCTGCTGATCCACATGAGAACGCACACCGGAGAGAAGCCGTTTAAATGTACAGAGTGCGGGAAGAGTTTCAACCGCAGTGACATCCTGCAGTCACACATGAAAACGCACACGGGAGAGAAACCGTTTGAGTGCAGTCAATGTGGTAAGAGTTTCAGTCGGGTCGGCAACCTTCAGAGCCACATGAGAATCCACCAAGGTATCAAACCCTTTGAGTGCGATCGAGTGCGGCAAGACCTTTAGCCGCAGCGACAGTCTCCTGTCTCACAAGAGGACGCACTCTGGTGAAAACCGTTCAAGTGCGAGGAGTGCGGCAAGACGTTCAGCCAAGTCGGCAACCTCCAAAGTCACTTGAGGGGCACAGGGGGGAAAAACCGTTCGGTGCGACGAATGTGGGAAGCGGCTTAGCTCTAGCAGCGACCGCAACAAACACGTGAGAATACACACTGGGAGAAGCCCTTCGCTTGTACTGAGTGCGGGAAAGCTTCAATCGGAGAGGCAACCTTCACCTCCACATGAGAACACACACCAGGGAAAGGCCCTTGAATGCGAAGAGTGCGGCAAAGCTTTGGTCGAATTGGCGGCCTGCACATGCACATGAGAACGCACACGGGAGAGAGGCCGTTTATATGCAACGAGTGTGGCAAAACGTTCAGCCAGGTGGGCAACCTGCAGTGTCACATGAGAATTCACACGGGAGAGAAACCGTTTGAGGCGACGAATGCGGCAAGACGTTCCGCCAGAACGGGGACCTGCTGAGCCACATGAGAACGCACACGGGAGAGAGACCGTTCTCGTGCGAGGAATGCGGGAAGAGTTTCAGTCACGGCAGCAACCTTCAGATCCACATGAGATGCCATACGGAGAGAAACCGTACGGTTGCCTCACCTGGGAAAGCTTCAGCAGCAGTGGTGATCTCCACAAACACACGAGAATCCACGAAGACTTTGAGGATAATCTCACGGAAGACGACTCAGGGTCAAGGTTCACAGACGGAATATTCCCGCTACAACTGTAGCGATTGTAATAAAAGCTTCAGCCACAAAAGCAGCCTCCGAAACACAGAAAGACGCACAGTGGAGAAAAGCCTTTTGCGTGCAGCGAATGTGACCGTAGTTTTTACCAAAGCTGTGATCTTCTCAAGCACATGAGAATACACACGGGTGAAAGGCCATTTGCTTGTGGGGAATGCGGCAAGACTTTTACCCAGAAGGGCCCACTCCAAAAACACATGAAAAAACATGTGCGGCAGGAAACGCTTATGACAAGCGCCGTGTGAGTTGCCACTGGTGGTGGTAGGCATTGATATTGATATGTGTATGTGTGTGTGTGTGTGCCTGTATTCTTCTGTGCAAAAGACTTGAGCGCTTGCCATAAGCGTCATTTTTGTCATCGGGTCAATTTAAAGAATTAACCATTTTTCGCAATTTTCATTGTTCGCTTGCCATCTTTAATGTAATGGATTGGGTGTCGCACTGACATAGTCCTGACACTGACACCCAGCAGTCATGCAGGGACTATTTCCTTGGTATTTCAGTTTAGGGTATAATATTATTTACATGCTATTGCTAACCTCTTGTAGATCCTTGCACTGCACGATGTTTGGAGGTGCTCCTACTTTTTTTTTTTCCGTTGGTGATTTTTACTTCTACCGTCTGAAGCGCTTCCTTTCAGTTCACCTTGTGGCTGTTTGGTGGCAGTTTCAAGCAGGTCAAAGCCTAGACTTTCAAGGTCTTACATTAGACAAGGTATGATTTAATTTGTTTTATTCGTACCGCCTTGTAAACAGAAAGCCAAGGAAGGGATCTTTTGGATCGCCTTGTAAACAGAAAGCCAAGGAAGGAATCTTTTGTTTTATTCGGACCGCCTTGTAAACAGAAAGCCAAGGAAGGGATCTTTTGTTTTATTGCATTCGCCTTGTAAACAGAAAGCCAAGGAAGGGATCTTTTGTTTTATTGCACCGCCTTGTAAACAGAAAGCCAAGGAAGGGATCTTTGACACGCACACAGTGTTCGTGATCTGCACAACTAGGTGTCGATCCACCGGGGTCGGTGGTTTTGGTTTACTCGGAAAAACTCGAGAAAATATTTCAGCCGTCGGGGCTTGAACCCACAACCGTTTGGTTGAGAGGCCATCGCCTACCTCTGAACTACCAGCCCTCTCCCCCTCCCCCATCTTTTCCTGGCACCCCAGAGGGGCTAAAGCAGTTTCTCTGTCATGAGGACTGTAGCGAATGTAAATGAAGGGAAAATATAAAAACTTCCACTTTACTTCCAGGACTTGTCATGACAAAAAAAAGTTTTTAAATCATCTGAATAGATCCATGGATTGAAATGTGTCTGGGATGGTCAACATTGTATTATCATTATCATTATTATTATTATTATTATTATTATTATTATTATTATTATTATTATTATTATTATTATTATTATGTTATCTCTTGCCACTGGAACTCCCCATGCTCTTTGTAGAAGGAATATTCAGTACAGAAAGGCAAAGGCCCAAAACCATACCGCTCATAAATTTGTTATTTAAGAAATGCACTCTATTCTATGTAGGTGAAAGGTGAAACTGAATTTTTGATATCTATCTGGTATACATCATCTAGGGTTGTGCATGTTCTATAGAATATAGTGTCATAGTAATAGAAAATGAATATTTCTGGAATAGTGAGAATTTTTTATTTTTTTTTCATTGTTGATCTTTGGTGCTCCGAATGTGTTTCAGTTTCACTTTGCATTCACTCTTTGTTATTATTATTAGTCATTTATGAATTGCAATTAGCTGCAACTTGGGATGAGGGCATGGGTGTTAATTTTTTAAATTTGATTTGATGTACCCACATCCACAACTAAAGTTATCTCAAGGTTCTCGTTAGAATTTAACATTTTGCCCGGACTGCCCTGTTAACAGCCAAAGGATCTTTAACGTGCACAGAGTGTTGTAATCTGCACGCAGGACCTCCGTTTCAATGTCCGTCTCCAATAGGACTAAGTGTCGATCCACCTACCTAGACCAGGGGGGTTTTTTGCTTGAAAAAACTCTAGAAAAGTTTCAACTGTTGGTAGGGCTTGAACCCACGACCTTTGGGTTGAGAGGCTGATACCTTGCCTCTGGACCACTGGGGTAATGGGGGGGGGAGACATCTAACTAAAACCAATCAAAGATGTCTGCCAGCTACATTATTTGAGCTCTTGGGTATTTTTTTAAATTATTGTTTTATAAACGTTATCAACATCAATAGAGATTTTCAAGCTATGTTAGAGTTGCTTTCATCTGGCCAGTGTGGGGGAAAGGAAAAACTGTTTCTCCAAAGGGAAACGTCCAAAAGCTTGGCAAAGCTAGGATTCAAAAGCCCTTCACCACAGTGTCTCAAGTCTGACAGTGGCAGTCTACTCTACCACTGGACCACATGCGCCAGATTTACATGTATTTATATTATATTATATCATATATATACATATGATATATCTATCCATCTATTTGTAACATTTTCTGTACGGACTGAATTTTGTAGACCTACAAAGTCTATATATATACGAGGGGGCTGAGATGCAAAAAACGCTCTGTCCAAAAGTGAAAACTTAAGAAAACAATTTTTTTCTTCCTTTAGTTCTAATAAAGCCAGTCAATTTGCTTTTTAGAGCTGAATTATTATAGGATATAGTCAGCTTGAACGAAAATGATTTCATCATCAAAAAGACTCTTCATTCAAAGTCTGAGATGGGGAAAAAAACTCACAATATGTAAAAAAATAAAAATGGCGCATATCAGGTTTTACGTCTCACCCCCTCATACATATATATGTGAAAGATTTGTGTTCAATAGTAAAATACAAGTCAAATCCTACTACAATTGTCTCAGGTTAAGTGCACACCACCTCAGAATAGGGGGTCACCTACTAAGAGCATGATCATCACGCAGTTTTGCTCTCTCTCTCTCTCTCTAAATTTACCTCGCCAGGATTGCAGAGAAACGAAGCCGGCTAACTGCATGCTTTTGGACATTTTGCGTACAGCTAATGGATTCAGAACAAAATGTTACTCTTACTCTTGATAGTTTTTTTATTTTACGCTAATTTAAACACTCAGCATAACTTCTTTTATAGGTAAAATTTGTAGTTGGGTTGTTTTTTAAATATTTTTGTCAGTAAATGTGGCTTGTGCTTGAAGTACTAAGCAAACTTTCTTTTGTGGGGGAAATTTGCATGTATATGTTTGAAAGTCAAAGTAAAGAAAATTTGACATACCGGTAAATAATTTATTTGAGCAATGAGTTGGGTTTTTTTACAGGTATTTCCATAGAACAACATGTGTCACGAACACTGGACAAATGTTTGTCTCAGATTAAAGTATAAAAAAAAACAACTCAAAAAGCCCGACGCTTAATTTTGATATTTTGAGGGTAGCAGGTTTTGCTTACCAACAACACCTGTCAATGTGACTGTAAGGTGTTTAGGTGAAAGCTGATTTTGTGAAAGACCCAATTTTGTTTAGGTGAAATTTGCTGACCCAATTTTAAACAAAAGAAATATGAACGATCCAATTTTAACCAAAAGAAATATGAACTGTGACCCAATTTTAACCAAAAGAAATTTGAACTGTGACCCAATTTAAACAAAAGAAATTTGAACTGTGACCCAATTTAACCAAAAGAAATTTGAACTGTGACCCAATTTTAACCAAAAGAAACTTTAAGAGAAAGAGAAAGGCACCTGGATGGAAATAGAATCGAAGGGACGAAATGCATGTCAAATTTGTGTCAAAAGTAGAGAACTAATTTGCCTACCGTTTTGTTTTTTTAATTTTTTTTTTTGTGAGACAGGACAATTGACGACTAGATTAGGTCACTTGACAACTAGAACAATTGTGACTGTGAATTTGATAATGATAATAATAAAAAATTCCACAATCGAGATATGTAAGGACAAATAATGTATTGAAACGGGTTGACTGAATCTACAAATGTTGTGTTTGATGAATTATAAGGAATGTTGTTCGTAATGTTACACAAAATGTTTGAGACCTTTCACTTCTGCCGCTGCCATTACTGATGCCATTATTGACCTATCAATAAGAAAAACCAATTCTCGAAGATACAATCTACTTACTTTTACTGATGTTGTCGTTGTCAATGTGTCATGAAGGGTAGTGTGTATTATCATTTGTTTTGTTTTGTTTTTGTGTGTTTTTAAGTCAATGCATAATGTATTTTTCATGTAATATAGATTATATTTCTTCTGCTATGTATTACATTATATAGTATAAACGTATAATATTTTGGTCTCATTGTAAGCTCTAAGAGGAGTATGATACATAATATGATTGTTATTATACAGTGAAACCGGTTATAACAGGATTGATGGGAAAGAAACTACATTCCTGTTGTTATTAGTGTTATAACTATAACCAATTCCTCTTATAATTATAAGTATATTTTATAAGGCGAAATATGACAATAAGTGACAACTCCACTATTAAAGACAGAACAAACACGTGCCGTTTAGGGTATAACCCTTCGTCAGACAACAAACGAGAAATATTTAGAATCTAGATCTAAGCACTACCTCAGGCATCACACAATGTGATGTCAAAAGAAAAACAGAAAGGAGAAAGAAAGAAAGAAAAAAGACACAGACAGTGATGATAAGAAACGTAGTAGAGGGGGGTGTGAAGAATGAGCGAGAGTGGAACGTTCAGATCTAGAAAAATAAAAATATGAAAATAAGTACCGGGTAAAGTAATAAAAGGTGAAAAAGAGAGAGAGAGAGAGAGAGAGAGAGAGAGAGAGAGAGAGAGAGAGAGAGAGAGAAGACGTGTAAAAGTATGGAAACAAGAACGAAAAATAGGATAACTATAAGACTTGATCTATATCTTACTGGGTCGAGAAAGAAGAAATGATAGAGAATGAATGAAAGGAAGTATCAATCAAGGTAAAAATTTACATTGAAGGTGCGAAATGTATGTAAATTACAAATTTCAAAAAATGGCAGTTAGCACTAGCTGATGCTTTCCAATTTCAAAAATGTTCCAAGTTATCTGAAATTTCAAAAAATGGCAGTTAGCGCTAGCTGATGCTTTCCAAGTTGCAAGTTATCTGAAATTTCAAAAAATGGCAGTTAGCGCTAGCTGATGCTTTCCAAGTTGCAAGTTATCTGAAATTTCAAAAAATGCCAGGTAGCACTAGCTGATGCTTTCCAAGTTCCAAGTTATCTGAAATTTCAAAAAATGCCAGTTAGCACTAGCTGATGCTTTCCAAGTTGCAAGTTATCTGAAATTTCAAAAATGGCAGTTAGCGCTAGCTGATGCTTTCCAAGTTTGCAAGTTATCTGAACTTTCAAAAAATGCCAGTCAGCATTAGCTGATGCTTTCCAAGTTGCAAGTTATCTGAACTTTCAAAAAATGCCAGGTAGCACTAGCTGATGCTTTCCAAGTTGCAAGTTATCTGAAATTTCAAAAAATGCCAGTCAGCATTAGCTGATGCTTTCCAAGTTGCAAGTTATCTGAAATTTCAAAAAATGCCAGTCAGCATTAGCTGATGCTTTCCAAGTTGCAAGTTATCTGAAATTTCAAAAAATGCCAGTCAGCATTAGCTGATGCTTTCCAAGTTGCAAGTTATCTGAAACAAAAAATGCCAGTCAGCATTCTTTGATGCTTTCCAAGTTGCAAGTTATCTGAACTTTCAAAAATGCCAGTCAGCATTAGCTGATGATGCAAGTTATCTGAAATTTCAAAAATGCCAGTCAGCACTAGCTGATGCTTTCCAAGTTGCAAGTTATCTGAACTTTCAAAAAATGCCAGTCAGCATTAGCTGATGCTTTCCAAGTTATAAGTTATCTGAAATTTCCAAAAATGCCAGTCAGCACTAGCTGATGCTTTCCAAGTTGCAAGTTATCTGAACTTTCAAAAAATGCCAGGTAGCACTAGCTGATGCTTTCCAAGTTGCAAATTATCTGAAATTTCAAAAAATGCCAGTCAGCATTAGCTGATGCTTCCAAGTTGCAGGTTATCTGAACTTTCAAAAAATGCCAGTCAGCATTAGCTGATGCTTTCCAAGTTGCAAGTTATCTGAAATTTCAAAAAATGCCAGTCAGCACTAGCTGATGCTTTCCAAAAGTTATCTGAACTTTCCAAAAAATGCCAGGTAGCACTAGCTGATGCTTTCCAAGTTGCAAGTTATCTGAAATTTCAAAAAATGCCAGGTCAGCACTAGCTGATGCTTTCCAAGTTATACACACACTACACACGCAAGTTATTTTCTGATTTACTTTCCACGTTGCCACAATCTTGTAAGATGTGGTCTTTTTCCTTCCCAGTCAGCGTGTAGTAGCTGCTTTGTAAGATTAAGAGGTTGATTTGAATAGAGCCAAAAAATGCCAGTCAGCACTAGCTGATCCTGTTCTAACCGGTTTCCTGTTATCTGGTGCTGAACTTTCAAAATAATGCCTACTGGACATTATTATTTATGCTTTCACCCATTTTCAAGTTATACTGAGGCGGGCGTTTCAAAAAATCCCAGTTTCCTTTCCTTCTTTCTTTTTATCTTACGGTTTTCTCTTATTTTGACTGATATTGATATCACCACAAAGGTGGACGGTAAATTTTCAATGAAACAAACAAACGAATTAATACTGGGACACACATCATCACCATCAACTTATTTTCTGTACTTGACTTTGACACATGACACGTTGCCACAATCTTGTAAGACCTCTGAGGTCTATCCACCCTGTGCCATTCTTCGTGCTAGTAGCTGCTGTTGTTCTTTTCCAAAAGGTTCATTTTGCCTTTCTCCCATATTCTGCATGACTGCATGGCTTTTCTCTCCACTGTTCCTGTCCCCCATTCATTTTCCTGTTATAACGGGTGCTGTTGACTGGTAGAGCTTAAGCTAATTTAAGTGGCGTCTTTAGGATCGATTAAATTTATGTATTTCGACCTTGACCTTTTCTCTTACAACTTTCCCGGGCGTTGCTGGTAGGTCCGATTTTCCTTTCCTTCTTTTTGATCTTACGGTTTTCTCTTATTTTTACCCTGATATTGATATCACCACAAAGTCACACGCACAAATTCATGAATGAAACAAACAAAAATTGTAATGATGCTTATGGACCCAATGTGTTACTGTTACTGCATAGCCCTCTACTCTCTCATTTAGGTACCGCGACATTAGTGACAAGGCCTTACTTAAAGTTAAAGAGAAACTGAGTTTGCCTCTGAAATGGGTCGACCACCCTGTGTCCATGCGTGCTTCCTGTAGAACTAGGCCTTGTTCTTTAACTAGACTTAGATCTAGATCTAGGTCAAATGCGAATGCGTGCACTGCTTTCATCATCCGCTAAGTTTCGGTTCCCCCGATGATGTCATTTGTGCCTCTGAAGAGATCAGAGAGAGAGAGTGAGTTGGCGTCGTCACACGTATGGGTTGAGGCTCGAACTTTTCGATCTTGTGTTGCTTCTCTTAATCTTAGTAAGCCAATAGGAATTCAAAAGATCTTCAAAGTCCAGTCTTGACAACTTTATCTCTTTAACTTGATCTTCAAAGTCCAGTCTTGTGTTGCTTCTAGTTTCTTAAAAAAATATGATCTTCAAAGTCCAATCTTGTGTTGCTTCGTATCTCTTTAAGCTTGATCTTCAAAGTCCAGTCTTGTGTTAATCTATCTCTTTAAGCTTGATCTTAAGTCCGGCCTTGTGTTGCTTCTATCTCTTTAAGTTAAGCTTGATCTTCAAAGTCCGGCCTTGTGTTCTTCTATCTCTCTCTTGATCTTCAAAGTACCGGCGACTTGTGACAAGGCTTCTATCTCTTTAAGCTTGATCTTCAAAAGTCCGGCCTTGTGTTGCTTCTATCTCTTTAAGTTTAAGCTTGATCTTGTCCGGCCTTGTGTTGCTTCTATCTCTTTAAGTTTAGGCTTGATCTTCAAAGTCCGGCCTTGTGTTGCTTTTATCTCTTTAAGTTTAAGCGATCTTCAAAGTCCGGCCTTGTGTTGCTTCTATCTCTTTTAAGTTTAAGCTTGATCTTCAAAGTCGGCCTTGTGTTGCTTCTATCTCTTTATTTAAGTTTAGTTGATCTTCAAAGTCCGGCCTTGTGTTGCTTCTATCTCTTTAAGTTTGAGTTGATCTTCAAAGTCCGGCCTTGTGTTGCTTCTATCTTAAGTTTTAAGCTTGAAGCCAAAGTCCGGCCTTGTGTTGCTTCTATCTCTTTAAACTTGATCTTCAAAGTCCGGCCTTGTGTTGCTTCTATCTCTTTAAGCTTGATCTTCAAAGTCCAGTCTTGTGTTGCTTCTATCTCTTTTAGTCCAGTCTTGTGTTCTTCTAAGTCTTTTAGTCCAGTCTTGTGTTGCTTCTATCTCTTTTAGTCCAGTCTTGTGTTGCTTTCTATCTCTTTTAGCTTGATCTTCAAAGTCCAGTCTTGTGTTGCTTCTCTATCTCTTTAAGCTTGATCTTCAAAGTCCAGTCTTGTGTTGCTTCTCTATCTCTTTTAGCTTGATCTTCAAAGTCCAGTCTTGTGTTGCTTCTCTATCTCTTTTAGCTTGATCTTCAAAGTCCAGTCTTGTGTTGCTTCTATCTCTTTTAGCTTGATCTTCAAAGTCCAGTCTTGTGTTGCTTCTCTATCTCTTTAATTAAACTCGACCTTCAAAGTCCAATCTTGTGTTGCTTCTACTATCTCTTTAAAGTTTAAGCTTGATTTAGTCCAGTCTTGTGTTGCTTTGATCTATTTAAGTAAGTTTAAGCTCGACCTTCGAACTTTGAAGTCCAATCCTCCTATGCTACTTCGCGTTTTAGTTTTAGGATTTACGTTGGAACTTTTTGGGAGGAAAAGGATGGATGATTGCAGAAATTGAACAGGAGACAAATGCAGAGGAAGTGAAAGAAGTAGCAAATCAGACCAAACATTACAAGTTACAACCCATTAATAAATTACAGGGGGAAACCATCTAGATCTAGAATAGATAATACTAATAATAGATAAAATAACCCCCTCCACCCCATTTTGTGTGTGTTTACTGGGTTCAAATCTATTTCTACCGCCTACATACATATGTATATTCTAATCTAGATCTAGAATTTGTAGTAGAATTATTGGTGTTGTTGTTACTAATATTACTTAGCTTATCAGTAGTAGTACCGGTAGTAGTAGTAGTAGTAGTAGTAGTAGAGTATTATTATTGCATGTATTGTTGTATTCCTATCGTTGTTAGCAATGGTAGAGTAGACCTAGTAGTGTATGTATTAGCATTATAGATGTTGTGAAGAAGAAGAGAAATAGAATGAAGAAGAAGTAGAAGAGTTTGTTGTTGTGGATCCCACGTTCCACACTAGACATGCACAGCAGTTGCATATTTGAAGGGGTCTGTTCAATAGTGTGCCTATGTCGTCCATTTTTCGTGAAAAAAACGAGATAGAGAGATAATCCTAGGGAATAAAAGGAAATCATGCTTCCAGAAGAGTATGAAAGTGATATGATAAAAACACATCCCATTTTTAACCGATTGAAACTGGAATTCTCACAGCCATCTGTGTCTAAGTCCATCTGTGTCTAAGTCCATCTGTGTCTAAGTCTAAGTAAGTCCATTGTTTTTGGTATTTTTCTCTAAATGGCATAATTGGGACTTAGGCGCACTATTGAAATGACCCCTTCATTTATTTCTCGACTTTCATTATGTATGTTGCTTTCTGTCTCATTACAATTGTTGTTGTTGTTGTTGTTCTTGACGCTGCTACTTATGGAGCCTATGTTGTTGTTGTGACGACATAAGAACGAGCTCGATCTTGCCTGCGAGGCTCAATCTTTGAAGTCCACTTGAAAGATCGAAAAGCTCGATCTTAAGCTCGAACTTTGCCCTGCTCTAGTTGGCGGAGGCTGCTGGTAGGCCCTTCTTTCTTTTCCTTCTTTCACTTATCTCTCGTCTTGTTGTTTCCTCTTGTCTTAATTCACCCTGAGATCACCACAATGGTAAACGGGGGTAAATTTCAATGATGAAACAAACAAAATCTTCCTTCCTTGGCCTTCATGGCGTTTGATGTGGCAATGGCACATATTTATATTATGTAAATATCATCATTATTTCTTAGTGTTTATAAAATTCCTTTTCTATATTGATATCTACATGTATATATCCTCTTTCAAGTACAATAAATGCTTATATTATTATATATTATAATATTAACTTTACGTACATGTGTCCTGTAACTATTTTATACCTCAATTGATTTCTAGTCTCTGTTCTCATCATATGCCAGATTTGTTTTGACTTTTGATAGATATTCTATATACAATGTACAACGTATTATAATATGTTTCCTCTTCATTTCATATTCAATAAGATTTTATGAACGAATAAAGTAATTTCACTAGGCAACAGAAGTCTTCACGTTTTTGCATGTGTTGTAGTTCTACACTTACACAGCAAAGTTATCACAAGCATGTTATTGTTATTGTTATTGTTGTTGTTAGATAGCTCGAGCACTGAGACCTAGTGGGGTGATGAGCAAGCCCCAAAAGCGTCAGCAAACTTCGTTCTGGCGACCTTTTGATTGAAGTCGGTCGAAAGATGAGTCGTCAAAGGTCAAAGCTGCTCTGCACGGAGCATTTTGGTGACAACTGACATCCCTGCCTCAATACTCAATAGTTCAAAGGGCGTCGTCAATTCCCGTGACCTAGGTGGGTGCACACGAGGAAGAGCTGGTGAGTGAGCTGTATGGGGGTCACCCATGCAAGACGAATGGTCGTCTGCAAATGGGGTAAGGAGATCAAGACCCATACGCGGGTCTTGGCCTTCGATGCACCCGAATCACCAACATTACAGTTCTCACCATCGGGTATTTGGTTTTGGCTGTCACTTTAGTTTTGTCAGATCTTTTGCCCCCCGAACCAGATGAGGTAGGTGCTTTAGTTTAACTGTCAGTCTGTTGCCCAAACTGCAGAGGTGGACACCCTGAAGAGCAGTCTGTTGGCAGAGGTGGACACCCGAAGAGCAGTCTGTGCGTGGACACCCTGGAAGAGAGGCCGCGAGGTTGACACCCCAGTCTGTTGTGGGAACCCTGAAGACACCAAACTGCAGAACCCTGAAGGCAGTCTGTTGCCCAAACTGCCGAGGTGGACACCTGAAGAGCAGTCTGTTGCCCAAACTGCAGAGGTGGACACCCTGAAGAACAGTCTGTAAAAAGGCACAGCGCGGGTGCCCTAGAAACTGCAGAGGTGGACACCCTGAAGAGCAGTCTGTTGCCCAAACTGAGGAAGGAGGTGGACACCCTGGAGCAGTCTGTTGCCCAAACTGAAGAGCAGTCTGTTGCCCAAACTGCCGAGGTGGACACCCTGAAGAGCAGTCTGTTGCCCAAACTGCAGAGGTGGACCCCTGGAAGAGCAGTCTGTTGCCCAAACTGCAGAGGTGGACACCCTGAAGAGCAGTCTGTTGCCCAAACTGCAGAGGTGGACATCGAAGAGCAGTCTGTTGCCCAAATAGAGGTGGACACTCTGTCTTGTCCGGATTGTCCGAAACGGCAGGTGCAGTATAGCTAAGTATAAAAGGCACAGCGCGGTGGAACGGTTGTTTTCGTAGTCGTAGGCTAGAGCTGCCTTCTCTTCTCCGAGTCTAGAGCCTCTGTGGACACGTCGCTGCTGTTCGGGATTTAAGACTTCCAAACAGCAGGCTACTGGACTCACAAATCTAACTCAGTCTGGTCGCGCAGACAGCGTAGTAAGATGCCAGGTGGTGAGCGGGAACAAATCTGTCCCCACCAAAAAAACCCCGGGTGAGGAAGAGATTGATTTTGAACCATCGTCTTCTCACACCCAAATCCCCCCAATCGTCACCCCTACCCTCCCTCTTATCGTTGGAGACCTACACTCCCTCACCCTCTACTCCCTCTTCTACCCCTGTCCCTCCCCTCCTCCCAGACACCAGTCCCTTCGTCACAACTCACCCCCTCTGATGCAACCCCCCTCCCCCCACTACATACATCCCCTCTTCCCAACGAACTCTAGCTCCCCCCCCCTTCCCATCCAATTTCACCCCTTCTCACTACCCCTTCCCATCCAATTTCACACCCTTCTCACTACCCCCCCCTTCCCATCCACCCACCCCTTCACTACCCCCTCCCCGTAATCCCAAACCTCCTTCCACTTCGTCTTCTTCATCAAGACTAGATACAAAGGAGGTGCGAGAACAGAAGATACAGCCCCCAGTGAAGGCTTCGCCCCCAGCAACGAAGCCGCCAATGGCCAAAAAAGCATGGAGAGCTGAAGCCTAGTGCTCAGCCCTCCTTTGCCAAGAAATACTAGGGTTCAGCTTTAAAAGTACGCACAAAAATAATTTTAAAATGAATATCATGCAGTGGAGTGTGAGACTGAGAGGCTTAAGCGCAAATTCTGAAGAGTTTGTTTCGTTGTGTGGTTCAA
Source organism: Doris montereyensis (assembly GCA_037039925.1). NCBI lineage: Eukaryota > Metazoa > Mollusca > Gastropoda > Nudibranchia > Dorididae > Doris > Doris montereyensis. The sequence goes on from JAXRKP010000465.1 coordinate 220,820, forward strand.
AAAAGACCTCTTGCCCTAGCACTGCAGAAAGTACAGATAACAAATAACATAAAGTTGTCAGTAAAAAAAAAAAAGGATGCACCTGTATACAGGTAATATTAGTAATAACACCACGCTTTTACTCCATAATTCTTGTCACTACACCCATTTGGAGTTGAACCCCAGTATAGATATAGCGGAATGCTACTATTACTAGTACTAGTACTATCAGCCATTCATCCTATAGATCTGTCACTGTCTGTTCTGTATACCCACCATCAGTTAAAGCAAGCATTTGTGAAGTGGAAAACCGTTTATTAAAGTTTTCTAAAAGGCAATCCTCGAATGATAGAGAAGTTGGATCTCCAACCTTAAATTCAGGGAGCGACATTTTCAATTTCAGTCTATCAATTCGTTTTAGCTATCGATCTATCAAATGTATCTTCTTCTCTTGACTAGACTTCTCATGGCACGTTCATAATTAGTCATGACAAATCGTCTTAGGCTTTCAAGCCAACAGAACAGATGACCTATTGCATATTTCAATTTCAATAAATCAAATTGGACCTTTTTCAAAACGTTATGCTGTTCTGACAAAGCGACTCTATTCCGGTGGCCCCATGTCTACCTTATCTGAGAAATTGATTTCTTTGGCAAAAGGACAGGAGCGCCACATATTTCAAGGGTCCTTGGTTCTCAGAGAATGAAGCAATCAACAGAAGAAAGAAAGCTCAAAGATCCTTTTTTAATCTTGTGTAGAAAATTTAATGTTTCAAGACAGAATTCATAATAAAACAAGCCAAAAGAAATTCCTAACAGAAATACGTTGCCTCTCTAAATTGTATGAATGCCACCACCAAAACCGTGACTCTATTGCATATTTCAATTTCAATAAATCAAATTGGGTTAGGCAGTGGAGGAAAATTAAAGGTAAGACAAGGGTCCCTTGGTTCTGCGCAAATGTCCAACTCAAAAAGGATGGCAAGTTAAAACAAGCCAAAAGAAATTTACCGATGTCTAAATTGAGATGGGAGGCAGTGAGGAAAATTAAAGGTAAGACAAACAAATGTCCAACCTTGACCAGAATATTGACCATGATTCTTCCTCTGGACATTACTCCACTGGATGAGCTAAGGGCATCCTTAGCGAAATCAAATGAATCAGCTGTAGGACCTGACTGTACTCACTATCAATTCCTCACTAATCTTTCAAACTCTTGTTTTTCCCACCCTTTTGAAAAATATTCAGTAAAATCTAGACTATAGGCCGAATCACCCCCATCCCGGAAAAAGGCATTTGAGGTCACTATTCCAAAACGTAACCGAGATCTCAGTGACCCATCTATTTATAGACCAATAGCTTTAACTAGTTGCCTTTGCAAAACCAGGGAAAGAATGGTGAATAACTGCCTTCTTTGGGCATTGGAAAGAAAAAAATCTTCTTTCTGAAGTCGCAAAAACCATAGTACTAATGATCATCTTATCCGTCTGGAAAGCTTTATTCGGGAGGCCTTTGCTCGAAAAAGAAAGGTCTTTGCTGGTTTTCGTTTTACCTGGAAAAAGGCTTACGACACGACCTGGAACCATGGCATTTCAGGGTGAAATTAGGGTCTACATTATCTGAATATTTTTCACAGAAAAATGGAGTTCCACAAGGTAGCATTCTTTCTCCGGTATTATTTAACATAAAAATCAATATTATCATAAAGGCACTGCCTATCACTGTACAGGCATCTCTTTTGTGGATGATTCTGTATCTATATTGAAGGCAAACATTTACAATACCTTGAGAGATCAACAAGGTTCAAAAATGAGTAGCTGACAGAGACAACGGTTTTAAATCTTCCACACCAAAGACCTGCATGTGTCCACTTTCATAACCAAAGAAATGTACTTGCTGAACCCAATTTTTATTTTAAACAAAAAGCCTCTTAAGGTATCTAAGGAAGCCAATTTTTTAGTTGTCATCTTTGACAGAAGATTATCCATTTTCATTTTTTTACCTCATATTCAGAGCCTTAAGAAAAAATTGTCAAAAGGCTCTGAATATTCTGCGAGTTGTGGGTCACACAGATTGGGGTGCTGACAGAGTGACCCTCTTGAAACTATATAAAACGTTGGTCGGTCCAAGCTGGAATATGGCTCTGTTGCTTATGGATTCCAAACATGTATTAAAAATGCTAGACCCCATTCATCATCAGGGTCTTCGTATTGACTTAGATGCCTCCCAAAGTTCACCCGTAAAGAGCTTATAATATTATGTTGAAGCCGTGAAGCATTTTTACATCACCGACGCCTAAAATTGTCAATGAACTACTATTTAAAATTAAAGTCACTACCCCAAAACCCTGTCTACAAAAACGTATTTAAAGCTTCCCCTTCTGTGATATTTGAGACATCCAAAACTACCCCACCTTTCGGCATTCGAATTCCCCTCAACATATTACAGGGAAACATAAATTACAAGGAAATCAGTAACAGTAACTTTCAAATTCCTTCACCATGGAGGATAGAAATATAAATTTTGATTTTTCATTGTCCAAATTTTCAAAAGACAAAGCGAGCCTGCTCGATGAGGGATAATTTCCCTGACAGTTGACAGAGTTCATGTTTACACAGATGGCTTAAAAGAGAGTGAAAAAGGTAAGTGCTGCAATTTATTACCGGATCATCCAGAATCCTCGAAGAATGTGCGCCTGAAACTGAAAGATAATACATGTACTTTTATATTCAATGCAGAATTGCATGCCATTCTTAGTTTTAGCTTTGAATGATTTCAAATGCTGTCGAGGAGGTACCAGAATTTATTTATCTGGATGGATAGTCTGTCTGCCCTTCACGGTCTGAGAACTGTAGATATTAAAAATCAAGTAATAACACTACTACTACTACTAGTACTAATAAGACATGTTTTAAAAGACCGTGTTGGAGAATACATTACGTTTGTCTGGATATCGGGGCATGTTAGCATCAATGGAAATGAAAGTGCCGACAAGTTGGCAAAAGAGGCACGCTCAAAGATGTCAGCTCTGGCGCTTTACTTGAATGAATATGCAGACTTAAAGGTTTTTAGTAAATTTGACAGGAGGAATGGGTGGGACCAAGGAGTTAATAACAAGCTTCATGAAGTGGTCCCAAAAATGACAGAAAGGCCAAATGTCAAAGTAAGAAATAGAAAAAGAAGAGAGCATGTTAATCCATCTTCATATTGGCCATTCGTGGCTCACGCAGGACTTCCTGTTGACCCACGATGACCAGCCTTTCTATCACTCATGTAATTGCCTTTTTACTATTTAATAGAGCACTCTGATTTGAAGGATATACGAATGAAATATCATTTCGAGGGAAACATTTACAATCTCTTTCGGAATAATGATCTGGAAACTATTTTAGCGTTTCTGAAAGAACTTGGAGTGTATTGACAGATCTAGCGTACTGAATACGTATCAATTATTAACACATTGACTATATTTTTATATAATATTTACAAATGTTTACCAAAGCTTTTGATATTTTATATCTATAGTGCTTTATGTTCTACCTGGACAGATGTCAGTAACATTAGTCACCTACGAACCCTGAGATCACCGCCACTTCAAAGAAACAAGCAAGTTAGACCCCAGATGATATGTAGTGCGATTATTAGATTGAGTCAGTACTCGATATTGAGATTAGGCACGTAGGCGTGAACGATACTACTCCAACCATTTAATTAATCAACTTGTTGAAAATGGTGGCTTATGTGAATTTAAAAAAAAAAAATCTACTCTAAGATGAGAAACATTGCATTTTTTCTGAATAAATGTCATTTCTGGTAGAACATTTCTCAAGTGAAAACGATGTTGTACCATTTAGAATCTACACGCAATGTCATTGGACGTCGCCTAAGCGCTGTTCTCTCTTACGTCACATCAAAACTTCGTAGAATTTGCTAAAAAAATAATCGAGAAACATTTCAAACAGTGGCGGGGCTCGAACCCACTACCTTTTGATTAAGAGGCCGACACGTTACCTTTGAACTACCGAGTCCCCTACGTAGCGGACAGTCTGTCTGTCTCTGTCCCTGTGTTCGTCTCTCTATATCTAGAGATACAAATACAATAGTTTTGCCCTAATCATCAACCTGGTGTAAGATCTGCTCACAAAATTTTTTTTTTTAAATCTAAAAAAATATTTACACTACTACAGTGATTTAGTAATTTTGTGCAGTCAGCAAATCAGCAAAACCACCACCACCACCACCACCAACAACAAAACTGAAATAAATCACACAAATCCTAACAGTAATACTAATAGGTTTCAGTTAATGCAGTCTGAGTCACGCTCCCTACACAAAAGTGAAAAAAACCCCCCCCAAAGAATTGCACCGTTACCTACGTAGGCTATTATTTCAATCAGTTCACACCTTAGTAGTAATAGTAATAGTAGGCCTAAATAAGATAGTGTTTACAGTTATCTTATAGGGACAATACTTACACTAAAGCTGAACCCGATTTCATAATGACTATGTCATTGTCATGGTCTGCTGCACTGCAAAGCTTTACGACAATATTGTTATGAACCAAGAACGAAAAGTCATGTCAGTTGGTCTATCTGCCCCTGTCACACACACACACACACACTCTCTCTCTCTCCCCCTGTCTATCTATCAACATATCTACCTTCCTACCTCCAACCTACCTATCTATCCATATAATGTATATATCTATCTATTTATATATCTATATAATGTATCTATATATCAATCTATCTCTATATAATGTATCTATCTATCAATCTATCTCTATGTAATGTATCTATATATCAATCAATCTATCTATCTCTATATAATATATCTATTTATCTATCTCTATATTTATATATCTATATAATGTATCTATCCATCAATCTATCTCTATATCTATATAATGTATATATCTATCAATCTCCATCTCTCTATCTATAATATAATGTATTTATCTACCAATCTCTCTCTCTATTATAATGTATCTATCTATCAATCTCCATCTCTCTATCTCTATAATATAACGTAATATCCATCAATCTATCTTTCTATCCGTCGTTAGATCTATCGCTAGATTTATCACCCGTGGAAAAAAAACCCGTAACAGTAACACCACTAACAATGACACATCCGATGTGAATTAAAATTTGACTCATTTAATGAGTAAGCTTATTTCATAAGAGATCAAATTTCACTTTTCAATTTACAGAGCTAGTCAGTAGTACAGTTTGTAGTAGCAGTATGACTAGTAAGAGTCATATTTCTATTCGTGTTCCATTCTGTTGTATTATGTGTTTTGTTTGGGGGGGGGGGGGGGGGTTCTTGTTTTTTTTTTATTTTGTTTTTTTTTAAAGTTTTGTTTAGCTGTTTTGTTTTTGAAGTAATCGTGTCGTGAAGAAGAGGGCCAAGTGTCGTGAAGAAGAGGGCCAAGTGTCATGAAGAAGAGGGCCAAGTGTCATGAAGAAGAGGGCCAAGTGTCGTGAAAGATGAGGGCCAAGTGTCATGAAGAAGAGGGCCAAGTGTCGTGAAGAAGAGGGCCAAGTGTCGTGAAGAAGAGGCCCAAGTGTCGTGGAGAAGAGGGCCAAGTGTCATGAAGAAGAGGGCCAAATGTCGTGAAGAAGAGGGCCAAGTGTCGTGAAGAAGAGGGCCAAGTGTCATGAAGAAGAGGGCCAAGTGTCATGAAGAAGAGGGTCAAGTGTCGTGAAGAAGAGGGCCAAGTGTCGTGAAGAAGAGGGCCAAGTGTCATGAAGAAGAGGGCCAAGTGTCGTGAAGAAGAGGGTCAAGTGTCGTGAAGAAGAGGGCCAAGTGTCGTGAAGAAGAGGGTCAAGTGTCATGAAGAAGAGAGCCAAGTGTCATGAAGAAGAGGGCCAAGTGTCGTGAAGAAGAGGGCCAAGTGTCTTGAAGAAGAGGGTCAAGTGTCATGAAGAAGAGGGCCAAGTGTCGTGAAGAAGAGGGCCAAGTGTCGTGAAGAATAGGGCCAAGTGTCAGATGAGACCAAAGTGGTCCAAGTGGAAATAGACAATACACTATTACACAGTTTAATTTTGATTTTTTAAATATATTTGATTTGCCCACGTCCACCACTAAGGTGATCTGTATTCGGTTGGCTTGTTAAAATTTTTTGAATACTGCCTTGTTAACAGCCAAGGGATATTTAACGTGCACATGGTGTTGTGATCTGCACACGGGACCTCCTTTTTATCGGCCGTCTCCGATGGGACTAGGTGCCGATCCACCTACCTGGACCAGGGTAGATGTTACTGAAAAGATAGACATTTTTCAACCATTATGGGCTTGAACCCATGACCTTTAGGTTGCGTGGCCAACACTTTGCCCCTGGAATATGAGCCCCCCCCCCTCAGTTTCATAAGTCACCAAGAAGACAATGAAACCAAAGTGGTCAACATCAAAAGGTAATACACACTTATGACGTGGAATAGTATTGAAGATGAAGCCCCATAGGAACTTAACTACAAAGGAAAAGATAGACCAACAAAACTTTGGGCATCAATGGAATCAAACCTGCGACCTCCGTGTCGGTGCCCACTGCCTCGTCATGAAGAGAGTGCGCAGTGCCAACCAGTGAGGAGGCTCAATGAGCGAGAGGCGTATGACACCAGTTCCGTTCAAAGAGGGAAAAACCAACTAAAGTTAATAATAAAAAAGACACACAAACAAAACAAAAATGGAAATTAAATTAATGTAGGCCTACTGGTAGTTAAAATGGAAGGTAAGCCGGAAAGATAAATAGAATAGGAACTAAGATAGGAAAAGTGCAAGACAGAGGGTTAGCTACTGACCAATCGTTGCAAAACACACACCCAACAAATTCTACACTCAACACTCTGCACACTGAATCCAACTGTGAAGAAAAAACAAAAAAATCTCAAAACACACAATCTTATGGCGGAAAAGTGTGTAGTGTATATTTTTTATAAGGCATTTCAGGCAGTGGAAAACAAAATTTTTAATTTTTTTAAGAAGATAAAGCAAACAATTTTTTTTCTTCAAACCTTCATTTTGGAAGAGTATCATTATTGTCTCTCCACAACAAAAGAGTGTCTCTCTTTCATCTCAGGCAATATCACCCGCAGCCCATTAATCACATATCACCAACCTAATATGAGCAACATACAATAGATGTATTAAAAGAGTCATCCAATTAAATGAAACATAGTTCAAAAGCACACAATCGCAAATCTTTCATTCAAACTCAAAACAAACACTTTTGAACTTGACAAAGACAGGAAACCTGTGTTATTTGAGCAATGAAAGAACCCTTAAAATAAAAAGTGAAAATGGCACCCATCACACATGGCCATGGGAAACAAACTATCAGCTCTTCAAACGAATTTCTAAAAATAGTGTTTGGGTACATGGAATGCATACACTCTTCCCTCACTGACTGACTGGTTTATCTCCCTAAACAAGAACAGGAAACAATGAGCGCCCGACCCCCCCCCCCCCCCCTCCCAACAATATTGCCATCTGTTTTGATAAATCCTAAATTTTCATCTTTAGTTTCCGTCTTGATCAAGGAAATGCTGGTATTCAACAAGTCTACCTTCTTCAAATTGCCACTTTGATCAGAAATTAAGACTGACACTAGTGAAACCAATGATTAAAAATAAAAGAAGAGACCCCCCACCCTCCCCCCAAAAAAGAAATAAACTGTTCTAGAAATATATGTACATCTAATATTGTAATTCGCTCAATCTAAACAGCTAGATCTGTAGATTTGAAATTATAAGGCACACCTTTAAATGATCCATTGATTCCTCCATGTGACGTGAGATATAAATCACATATATATGTGTATATACTATGCATGTATATCTCATTACATTGTCAATGCACATAAAAATAATTCCCACAAATGATATGTAAATGTTGCTGTTTTTTTAAAACCTGCAAATTGAGCATTACAAATTGCTGTTAATGCTCTCCTTCATATCAACACCTATTTAGTAGGACTAGTAGGTGGATCCACATCTAGCCCCATCGGAGACGGATAGCCGATAAAAGGAGGTCCTGTGAGCCGATTATAACACTCTGTGCACGTTAAAGATCCCTTGGCTGTTTACACAGGGCAGTCCGGGTAAAATTTAAAATCCTACCAAAATCTAAGACATCACCTTAGTCATGGATGTGGGAAAAATCAAATCCAAAAAAAACCCAAAACATTATAATTATATTATATCACATTTCCTTCAACAATTATATTATCTTTTGTCTTAACAAAACCAGCATAATTGACGTAAACCAATATTGAACATAAAAATCAACAGCAATATACAGTCCAATCCCCTTATATCGAAATCACTGGGTCCACTAAATTTTGTTGATATACGAGGTTGTCGATGTATCAGCAGAGCTACAGTACCAATAAAATAAAGGGACACCACCAAAAAAAAACAAAACAAAGCCAAATTACAAAGTTAATTGAAAGTAATGTGTGGCCCTACTAAAAAGAACCGTTTTTGAAGAGGGTGAGAGCATTGCTGGCTTCTGTTTTGCTGGTGTAAAAAAGTCATTGATGGTCATCTGTTTCTGTATGTAGGGAATAATTTCACACACCTTGTCTTCTACCTGTGTAATCACGTCAAACAGTGCATCCCCTTTGGGGTGCTGCTGAGCAAAGCGCCATTGACGGACATTTATGTTGTCTGGAGACTCACTATTGCCTGCACTGACAAAATCGGAAAGTCGATATAAATGGGGTTTGAGTCAAATTTACGTCAAAATATCAGTGTTTTTATTTGTACTAATAATATATAAATATAAGGAAACAAACGTGACTTTGATATAACGTCGATATATGCAAGATGTCAATGTATGCGATGTCGATATATGTGGGTTGGACTGTATTCCCCATTCTAAAGCAGTTTTAAAATAACATATACAAACAAGCATGTCTGCAAACAATGGTGGATTATGACGCTCTTTATAGAAAAGTTGGGTCTCTCGAACTTTGACTTTGGGAAAAACAACAAAAACCGCTGTACTGACTTTGGGAAAACACCAAAAACCGCTGTACTGGGTAACAATACGGGCAATATCGACTTTCATTGTATAACAATAGAAGTAATAATGATAATAATATCAATATAATAATAATACATCATTTCTATAGCGTACTAAGTCCAAACATGACTATGCTCTGAGGCGCTAGAAATTCATACAAAATATCGTGGTCCTGAGTGCAGAAGTTCCCAAGTTTACCACGTTCAAAGTTAAAGAAAGTCAACTTTATATATATATATATATATATATATAAATGTATAAACACAAAATAAATAGCATTATACAGGCCTATAATTATGTTCAAATACAAAAGAAGCCAAAATGATAACGGTCAAAAAGTGACAACTCCACCAAATGTGCTTGTCTCCTTCAGTAGAGTTGTCACATTTTATTCACAAGAATTTTGAATCTATGCACTACAGAGGATCCAATAATGAGACAAATTTTTTGTTTTTAAATCAACCCCCCAAAAAAAAAAAAAAAACAAAACAAAACAACCCAACAACAAACCATCCAGTCTTCTGGCTGTTATCCGACACTGCCCGTTCCCACCAAAAAAAGGCAGATGACCGAGAAGTTAGACAAATAAACTTGACACTGTGGGCATGAAATGAAAACCTTTGAAAGTCTCAGAATAGCGCCTAAACGTATGTATGTTCAAATGCATAATCAATACAGTACATTGCACTGGTACTTTTATCAGGCCCTGCCTTCTACACAACAATTTATCGCTTTTGGGTCATAAAAACGTTGAGGCGTTCACCGTAGCCTACTAAATATTGTGCCAAGGTGTGAATTTGGTATTTTTTGCCACGTATTGCAAGGATTAGGAGTGTCGGATAAGTGAGCATTTAAAAAGTAAAGTTCCTTCAAGGCCATTACGACCCATAGAGCCGGAGCTTTATCCAGGTTTCTATATTGTGAAGCGGAAGAACAGATGATAATAATCACCCCTGGACAGGACGCTAGTCTGACACAGGATATCACTCCCAAACTAGTGCCTGTACCCATTTTGCATTTGAGTCGAGTGGGGGAAATGTTTGTTGAGTGTCTTTCACAAGGAACACAACGGGGGAATGCCAGGATTCGAACCCGGGACCTCATGATCCCCTGTCCAGCAGCTTAATCACTCAGCCACCGACGCCACAAGTGAGCAGTCAACATAGAGAAAAAAATAGCTATGTGTTCCCAGCAAATAATTGTCAGTCGGAATTGCGGAGGATGTCCAACAGCTATGAGAAATACAGACAGGTTTATTCATTCCCAAGTAAATGTGTCGGATATCTGAGCATGTTGGATAACTGGAAGTCGAATAACTGGCAGTAGACTATATTTAAGAAGCACGACAAAAAATTAAATGACATATAATCAAACGTCTCAAAGACAGTGTTATCAAACAATGACCACTTTGACACACATTAACATCATTTGACAAAATCCACTTCAAACAATTGCCCGAATTACACAATGCGCAAGATGTAAAAAAGCACTCATGAAGAAAACAGCATCACTATAACACAACCTCCCGACAGCAAGCAAACTTAATCATAAGATCATTCACACAAGGCAACAGGAGTCACTCAAATGAAAGACGTTGTCTGGTCTCTAGAAAATTGGCCGAAATGAGCAACGGGCTGTGTCAGACATCCATGTTACTGATAGAAATCCGTGCGTCTGGCTCTCAGATCATCAATGTTGGGGTACAATCCTGAAATAGCGATAGCAAAACAAAAGACGACAACATGAAAATGAGGACGGGAAGAAATCAGTGAGCATGATCAAGTAAAATTTAATGCTCAAACACCTTGATAGACGAAAATACGCGGTAAGCGTTTGTCAAACGGACCACAACATCCGATCTATAGTATTGCTAAGTAGGATTCAAACCCACAGCGTCATGATCCCAAGTCTGACAGCTTGGCCGGTTGCAGCATGTAATAAAAATGGGTAAACATAAGTCTATGCAGATAAAATGGCTGAAAGAATTCACAAAGCAAGTGAAACATTCAAAGCCAGAGAAGAATCCTTTCGGCAGCCAAATGAAGTCGTCCTACTGAGAAATGGTCGTTTCTCCTGATGACAATTAGAATTCGACATAATATGAGGAAGATCGCAGTTGACTCCAGACCTGGATATATTATCATCAGTCAAACTTAATAATTTTAATTTTTACAAAATCCAAGATGACCGCCATTTCCATGGCAATGGAAGCGTCATGACAAAAACAACGACATATTTCAACTCAGTACACCATGCTCATTACACCTATACAAAAGTTAAATTGATAGGAACAAACGGGAAAATTTTCACTCCAGGACCCCTTAATATTTAGTATTCTAGATTTGGTGATACAGTCTGATTTCTTTAACGAAAATGGTTTTTCGATCAGACTCTCAAAAGAGTTTTGTAAATGTATCTTTCTGAATAAAAATTTTCGATCATCTATTAACCAAATTAGAGCACTCTATTAAAACTTGTTTAATAGTAAAAAGGCAATCACAGGAGTGACAGAAAGACTGGTCAACACGAAACCTTGCATGAGCCACGAGTGACCAATAAGGAGGTGGCTTAACACACTCTCTTCTTTCCTATTGCTTCTTAGCAAAAGCAAGAAGCACATCACATGACTGCCTTACTCGTGAGAGACTAAAATGGAAATGCCCTTATGGCTTAAGACATTCAATGAATAATTAATTTGAATCTTTGTTTAGGGGTACACTTATATATATCATCCGAAAGAGAATAAAATAAGCCCATGAATTATTTTCATGATCATGCAAGTTTTTCAAATCGTTTGATGCTTTTATTTACAGTGGAAAGCGGTTATAGCAGGAACGATAGGGGAAGAGGCTACAGCCCTGTTATAACCAATTCCTGTTATAAGTGGTGTGCAAACACAAAAGTCATATTTGTATAACTTAAGGCAATACTACATGTGTTACTGGGTGCATGATAGGCCTATAGCCCACGACTCACTCATTACATATTAGTATTCTTCCATGCACTGTCACGTAACCTATCCACTTGTATAAAACTTGCCGATGTTTGAGGTCACCCCTAACAACACCCATCGATTGCTTATAGTTATCCTCTTGAGAGAGAGAGAAGAGAGAGAGAGAGAGAGAGAGAGAGAGAGAGAGAGAGAGAGAGAGAGAGGGAGGGAGAGAGAGAGAGAGAGAGAGAGAGAGAGAGAGAGAGAGAGAGAGGGGAGAGAAGAGAGAGAGAGAGAGAGAGAGAGAGAGAGAGAGAGAGAGAGAGAGAGAGAGAGAGAGAGAGAGAGAGAGAGAGAGAGAGAGAGAGAGAGAGAGAGAGAGAGAGAGAGATCTTTTTACAAGAAGGCAATGCTCCCTGGCCTATTATAAAGTTTACACTATAATTATCAATAATATTACAGCAGGTACATAATGAGTCTAGTGTTGTACAGATGCCTCAGTGTACATCTGTATGATGCATTGTTACAATAATATTACTATGGTAATGTTAGTCGTACAGCGTGGGTTTTCGCTGAAAGTTTAACAGTTGAGAAAGTCGGATTTGCGGGACAGACGACTGTAATGTGCGGGACTGTCCCACAAAATGCGGGACACCTGGCAACCCTGTAACTCATGTAAGTGGCACTGTGATTTACTCACCAGGGCGGCCTTGAGCAGAGGGTGATCTTCGACTTTCGTCCATAGCACGTCTGTATTGATCCTCTTCAGACACACCCCCTGTGGATGCAGTTTTCGCATTAAATTGACGCTAGACCATTTAGTTTTCATCACTAAAGTAAAATTCCATATATCACTTAAAGTAAAATTCCATATATCACTTAAAGTAAAATTCCATATATCACTTAAAGTAAAATTCCATATATCACTTAAAGTAAAATTCCATATATCACTTAAAGTAAAATTCCATATATCACTAAATGAAATTACCAAACCCGCTGGCAAGATCTCAATAAAACAAATCTCATGTTTTTACAAAATCTGTGAAATCCAGTCACTCTGCCTTCGAATACAATGGAATGATATCAAGATCTTCACAGGGCACGAAAGGAGGCAAGATTTGAACCTTTATCCTCCAGGCTTTCAGGCCAACCTTGCACTCCATGACCACATGTCCATCATTCAGTAAAACACGGAAACATGGTAATAAGTTTGCAGCTATTTTCTGGACATCTTCATGAAAAGAAAGGTAAATCTTAAATTGAAAGCAGTTGAATAAAAGAAATTAATGAATAACTATGTTGATCACCACATTTTTCCTTCTAGTCTAACAGTCAAGTTATGATACAGCATGTATAGTACCTTCAATACCAATATGGCCCTAAAGAATCAGACCGTATCCAGGTTTCTATAGCACGAAATTAAACGGGTGATACTACATGGTTTGAAAGACAGGACTCTGGTCTGTCTTGTGCCTATTTCATCTCACCTGGCGGGTTGAGTGGGTAGGTGTGTGTTTTTTTAAGCCCCTTTGACAAATACACAATGTCGCAGGTAGCAGCAGTGTCAGGATTTAAACTCAGAACCTCACTATCTCAAGTTCAGTACCCTGTCCGCTATGCTGCCAACACCTCTCATGAAACGATGGGGGTAAAGAAGAAAAGAGTACCTGTATAGTAATTATAATCCCTGCCATTTTGAGGATACGAGTTGGAGCCATAACCCTGTGATGAGCCCCCAGCATAGCCGTGGTTGTGGAACCTTGATGATGTGCCTGCAGGCGGAGGCTGAGGTGTGCCTCTACCGAAAAGACGAGAGCCGAATGGCGAACGCATCGGTGGAGTTCTCCCATCAAAGCTGGATTGCCGCGACAATCCGGCGCCTGATGAAAGATGTATCATGTAAAATTAAAAAAAAGGGAATATATTCTGTTTCTATCCAACACATTTCTAAAAACGGATAATGAAAAGATTAAATATGGACAAAAGCAAACATGGAAGAAGAACTTCATTAATCTTAGATGAGAATTGTAACATTGATTTCGGAGGAAAATATGATACATCGAAAAAATTATTTCCCGCAGTTTTAGGAGTTTCAGCAAGAAAATGGAAAATAATAAAAACATCGGAGAAACTAGGAGAATTCAGATGCAGAGTTTTGTTTCTAGGAGATTCCAGTTTGTAGAGAGCTATTGTGAGCACTGCATTAGAATCCTGCTGTCTTAGTCTTATACAATCAAAGTCGAAGAGACATAATATTATACTGCTTTTTGTCCTTTGCTTGTGACAATGTTACACGCAAAGCCTTACCTGGCGATAAGAAAGAATCCATCAGAGCCTTGAGAGGTCCGTGCGTGTACAAAACACCGACCAGAATTCCAGCCAGATGACCTGGAAATTTGAATGCCACAGTTGGGGGGAAAAATTATTTAATTCATATGAAATAAACAACGTTTCCATTTTTAATCATTTTTTTCTTGATATGCAGTCAATCTTTGATAGAAGACACATTGATGAATAAAGTAATACCTCTGATAAGATTGTGTTCTGTTTCAAGTGTGTTGCAAGAGAGTGTGCTTTGATAAGATTAATACTAACTAGTCTATAAAATAGTTCAACATGGTTGAGCTCATTTAATTGTTGCTTAAATTGTGAAAATGGTAGGAAAATGTTTGTACCTTTTGTTTAAAAATTAAAGGTATAAATGTTTGTACCTTTTGTTTAAAAATTAAAGGTGTAAATGTTTGTACCTTTTGTTTAAAAATTAAAGGTATAATATATATATAGGAGATCACCCAAAATAGCCTAATACGGAAATACATGAAAAGGATGTCACAATTTTTTTCAACATTGTTCGTCTAAAATAAAGGTAAAAACATATTTAAGCTTTGCTCAATGATTGTAAAACAAACTCTTGACTGAAAAATGTGTGCCTACAGAAATGAAACTGAGCAATGGCAGTGTACACTTTCAAATTAAAATCAAATACACCATTTGCAAATAATCTAAATTTGAAAAACTAAATCTAAAGTTGTAACGCGTCGGTGGCCGAGTGGTTAGGCTGGGGATCATGAGATCTCGGTTTAAATCCTAGCAAAGCCAGGTCTGACATTTTCTTCCTTGGGAAAGACACTTAACACGCATTTCCCCCACTCCACCCAGGTGCAAATGAGTACAAGCATTAGCTTGAAGTAAAAACCTGCGACAGATTAGCATCTTGTCCAGGAGGTGACTATCGTTATCACCTGTTTCACTTCACGCACCACAAAACGGGATATACGCTCCGGCTCTGTAGGCCGCAATGGCCTTGAAGGAATTCACTTTTAAATCTTAAGTCACAGTCATGCTCGCCGACCATAAGACTCAGAATTTATAGTTCATTGGTTATTAACACGAAGAAGAAGAAGAAGAAGAACTCACCGACAAATGAGGCATTGGGTGTGACCATCTGTATGAGAACAAGCTCCACCCAGTAGATGTACTTGGATGGAACGGGAACGACACCAAAGACGTACTGCGTGCCTGGTGGCGAGTAATGGGTGACGAGGACCTTCATGGCAAACAGCACACCTGACGTAGCATAGATAAATCAAAAACACAAGCGGGGCTAGATCAAATCAGCACAGAGCGAATTTTTTCTACAACAAAAAAATGACCTCAAGGTGGAAACGAAATTTTAACTAGTTTTGCTAATATCACAGACACATGTATCAGTCATTGCAGCATTTAAGCAGGACTTCAAAGTGTTCCCATGCTATTCAGTTCTGATGGAATTTAAAAATGCGCTGGCATGAACAAATTATCGGTGGAAATGAAAACTACAAGTATGCATAGCTGCCAAACTTTTGAATTCGAAAACACCCAGACCGCGTGAACTAAATCTATATTGCAGAATGGCGCGTTGTATGCCAGAAAACATTAATTTGAATATCCTCTAAGGTAAATAGCAAAAAAATCTGCTGATTGCTGATTTTTCTGGTGAAGTGTGACAGCAGTTTTGCAAACTGGGAATAGCATCTCCAGGCTTTCACCCAAAAATCTCTCCGAGTCTCTGCCGTGATCTCACGGGTTTTTAAAACAAAAATACAGCATATATACATACTTTTCAACATAAATACAGACTTATGGACTCAATAAAAACCCTGCATTTATTACATTTTTACGTAGTGGTTGGCAGCTATGTGTATGGTAGAAGAAGAAGAAGAGGAAGAACTATAACAACAACAATACATACACTTGATATACAGTCAGCCACCTGGCCTTTTCTGATGAGTCAGAAATTGTTTGGAATGAAATAACACATTCTCTTTTCTCGTTAAGAGTTAAAAGCTGTAGATTCAGCAGTTCTTGTTGATTACACTTTTACTGTTCATATTATAAAAAAATCAATCTTTTTTGAGAATTTTCAATGACAATGACATAAGAAATACATGCCCATATTTTCTTTGTGATGCTGACTGTCTGCCTCATCAATGAAAGTTTAGAACAAATATCCAATTTACATTTTAAATCCTATGTCATCTTGTATTTAACCTGTACATCTCTCTGATTGTTTGGCACACACACACATGGCCAAACAGAGACATTTTTGATGACCAACCTTCGTCAGCTACAAAGACACACGTCCCTTAGTTGCTGATGAAGGGTAGGCATCAAAATGTCTTTGCTCTGTCCCGTTTTCTATCTACATCCTGTTTCACTATTTGGCTTTCATTACTAGTTCATAATCCGCTTCATTAATCCAAATTAAAACCTTTCGGTACATTCATCAACCAGTGACAGCGGCACTTTGATTTCCTGTCACCTCCATTCAGCTGCCCCAAGTGGCTTAGCCACAAGGGAAGAGCTCTGACCGTATCATTGGAAATTCAGAAGTGGACTTGATTCATTCAAAAGCTCATGAACACAGGTAAAGTTGGTGTTTACAATGCCCACTCTCAGATAAATGCAAACATACTACCTTGGGCACAAGTTCTGTTTGAAGTACGCAAAGGGGTCACAGTTTTGAAAATATTGTACAACGTAATATTGTGCCATCGATAGTTAAACTGCTGGACTTGGGATCACGAGGTCCGGGTCGAATTCTAGCAATGCTAGGCCCGACGTTGTGTTCCCTGAGAAACATACTTAACATACACTATCCCCACTCAACCCAGGTGCAAACGGGTACAGGCACTAGCTTGGGAGTAAAAACCTGCATCAGACTAGCATCCTGTCCAGGAGGTGATTATAATCACCTTCTCTTCCGCTTCACACTGTAGAAACTGGGATGCGCTTCAGCTCTATGGGTCGAATGGTGTTAAAAGAACCTTACTTTTACTTTACCTCCTATATGATATATAAAATTGAAACTTTTGTCGTCACAAGTGGTCAATGTAACTCTGATAACACAGTACGACTAATGTACCTGAAAATCCTACAGCACAAGAGAGAAGATAACTTTCATCTCCTAATCCTCGATGCAGGGCTATCCCCAGCCCCACATACGTCATGCTGGTCAATGCGGTAAAGGTCCCAACCAGATAGGCAAAGTAGAGACTTCCGAATTTGCGTTCCAGCATTGTACCCTTGTAGAGAAGTGACACCATGTTGAAGTACAGATGCATGTCGTGGGCATGATAGAAGGTGCCTAAGAGCATGCGCCGCCAGTCTTTGTGCTCATAAACTGTTTGAGAGACATGGTAAGAAATAAATACAATTCATGGTACAATAGATTCTATAAAAGAATTGGTTGATTTTACATTAAAACCAAAGAGCGAAAACAATTTAATGATTAAATAACATAAAATAAGCCGTTGGCCACATTTTATAACAGAAAGTAACATTTTTTGTGCTGTCCAAAAGCATGAGGTCCTGGGTTCGAACCCTAGCGAAGCCAGGTCCGATGGTGTGTTCCTTGGGAAAGACACGACATGCATTTCCCCCCACTCATCCAAGTGCAAATGGGTACAAGCATTAGCTTGGGAGTAAAACCCTGTGTCGAAGTAGCGTCCTGTCCAGGAGGTGATTATTATCACCTGTAGCACTTCACACTATTGAAACCGGGATAAACTCCGGCTCTATGGGCCATAACGGCTTTGAAGGAACTTTACCGGAAAACTCTGCTTCTCTTCTCCAAAGCTATCTTTCAAATAGAAAGCAGCATGTAAAACTAGGCGCACTGTCAGTGATTGGGACTTTAGTGTAAAAAGATGTGCCTCAAATATCCATTCTAGTTCTAGGGTCCTTTGTTATTTAATGTTTTTATCAATGATATATTTCGATTTATCAAAGAAAGAACTTTCTATAATTATACAGATGGAAACATACTGTCTTAAAATCATCCTGACTTTAGTATGCTTGTAAATATGTAAATACTTTGAAACAAGAAAGCAGTGTACAAATAAACTGGTTCCACATGAACTATATGCAAGCAAAATCCAGAAAAATTCAGAGCCCTTGTACTAGACAAATAAACATTTTCTAAGATACACATATTTTTCAAATTGACTCAGTTAAGAAACTGTCAAACTGTTAGAAATAGAGATTGATTATAATCAATTGAAGTTTGCTGTCCACCTAAAAATAAAATTTGCCACAAGGCTTCTCAACAGCTTACTTAATGGGTCGAAGAGAATCGGTAGATATCTCTCGAAATCAAACAAGCTATATTTCATATTTAATCTTTCTAACTTTAACTTTTGTCCTTTAGCATGACACTTCTGTTAAAAACAAATACAAGGATTTATAGATCTATATACATAATACGAAGGAGCCACAGTGGAGTGAAGTCAAAGGTGAAATATGACATTAAGTGACAACTCCACTAATAAAGACAGAACAAACACGTGACGTTTCATCACGTACTTATTTTTATTTTCATATTTTAAAATTTCATTCTAGATCTGAACCTTCCATTCTCGCGCCTTTATATTCTTCACATGCCCTTCTACTCACGTTTCTTATCATCACTGTCTTTTTCTTTCTTTCTTCCTCATTTCTGTTTTTCTTCTGACATCACATTGTGTGATGCCTGAGGTAGTGCTTAGAACTAGATTCTAGATATTTCTCGTTTGTTGTCTGACGAAGGGTTTTATACCCGAAACACCATGTGTTTGTTCTGTCTTTATTAGTGGAGTTGTCACTTATTGTCATATTTCGCCCTAGATCTATACAATGACTTTTATATAGTAATACGTGTGAAAGTCTCTTCTTGGAGATAGCAATGAAAAGAATGCATGCTATGACCATTGAGACTTTCAAAATTTTGCAGAAGTTATCGCCATCCTGTCTCGAAGATTTGATACTATCATATCATGTAAAGATAGAAGGTATAATTTCAGATATAATACAAATTTAGTCAATATCCCTAGACCTTGAACCACTGCTTTCGAAAAACAATCATTTTATGTGTTGCTGCAATTATATAGAACAAATTACCAGAATACATATGATCTGAAACACATTTTAATCAATTCAAAAATCTTATTTCGATGTGGAATGGTAAAGATTCTGATTGTGTTACTTGTTCTTTAAGATGTAATTGTATTATTGTGTAGACATTATATACCATACTTCTTTGTCCAACTATAGATTATTACAAACTAGATCTAGATTCTTAATCTCATCTTAGTTAACATGTTAGTAATATTTTTCTATTGAAATGTCAGTGTCCATCAGGGTTTATTAATTTATATCTCTTTTATATAAATCTGCATTATGTCTATTTTTATGTATTATATAATGTTAATCAGACTAAAATAAAGAAATTTTGATTTGAAATGAATTATTTAAAACTATAAAAAATATAGATCTATATAAATCATTAATTTATGAATACAATTATTGATACTCACCCAAATAGGAACTCATACACACCGATGTTGCAGATGGAAAGTATCTTGGAAAAACATCTAAGAAAATAGCAACCTGACCTGCCAGTAAAGCAAATGTTACTGGTGGTATGTTTTCTAAACCAAAATTCATTAGTTGAGAGAAGAGCAGGATAAGTCCGAAATTCCCTCCGTTTCTTCTCAGAGCCATCTTTTCTTCTTACAGTCACACAGGAGATCAGAGTGTAAAGTCACGATGGAGATGAATTCGATTTCAACGACCAGATATAAGATAGATAATTATCTCACACCAAGATCTAGCTCTTGATCTAGAAATCTAGATAGATCCTGGAGTTGTCTAGTTCCACTCCAGATTCTAGATCTAGTAGTAGAAAGAATACACTAAATCGTTCCGGGTGTTCCTAGAGCTAGAATCTAGCTCTAGATCTCGAATGAATGGGCGAAATCCAGAAATTATCTTTAGTCACTTAAAAATTTTGATAACGAACAAACAAGTTTATAGTACAAGAGTGTGCGGATCATACAGGCGTTTGGGCAATGTCTTTAAAACATGTAAAATGGACACGTTCAAAAGTAAATTTCTTTGGCTAGATATTTGTTTATAAACACAGGGCGCCGCCATCTTATTACGTCATGGACGTTGACCAATCACATCTATTGATTTCGATCTGTCTGACGTGGCTCTTTGTTTCCAGATGATGAAAGACAGTCTGTAAGGCTGGAAGAGGAAATCGAAAGTAAAGTGCCATTTGTTTTGAAAACCCAGACCCAGACATTTCAGTCCACAGTAGACAAGAGGAGACAAACAACTTGCGATAAAGGTTCGACGAAAGACATTAGTTACAAAGAAATCTAATTCATAGAGCATAGATCAAGATGATCATTCACTTTTAATATAAGAATATAAGCCATAATAATTCTGTCTTATCTATCACTGTCAGGTACAGGTATATAATGTATTATTTTTAAAATCATTTAGATCTATATACCTAATATAGCTATCTAGATCTAGAGTCTATATCCAGTCTATATTTGAGATTGGGGCTGCAGAGAGAGATAGAGCTATTGATCTACATTTTCGATAAAAAAGGCCACCGAATAAGTCATTATTATATTCAATACGGAATAATGACAATTGGAATATTATCACCTGTCATTGCAGTGGAGCTCACCTACAACACCATATATCCAGATACAACAAGATCTCGGTTACAATGGGACATTTTCAAATCTTTGTTTTGATGTCTATCAAGGGAAGAAATCATTCCTATTGATGTGAAAAGCTATAACACAAAGAAAATGTCATAAATAAGAAGGAAGAGTTGGATTGGCGCTCTCCTGTGACATTCCCCATAAGCTAGAGCCACATACAACATACTACATTATATACATGTAGACATTGTAGGCTACAGTTATATTGTTATTATTATGCCTGTGACAAAAGGCCCATTTAATTTGTACTAACCTGCATCATTAAGGATCAGGGCCTACGATACTACTTACTATGGCAATGCTATGATTATGATGCTACATCATGCTAGCAACTGCCTGTGACTGTGTGTCATGTGCATGCGTAGTTATTAACCTGCACATCATGTAGCCTGTGTCGGGGTTAACACGGACAGCGAGAGAGGCTAGAACGACTTGGTTCGTCTCAGAATGTGCACTGCAGTGGTTTTTATTGAAGTTGGCACTAGAATCATGGATGATTATTATTTCTGTCTAGTGTTGTACATAGATTAATGTGGGTTCCTTCCCTTTATACACGACTTCAACAGGCCCATCTGTCCTGTTGTAACCGAGCTCCACTGTAATAAACTGTATTGAGATGCTAAGCCAATACAGTTGTCTTTTATGCTGTTCCTTCAGCTTCAGAGACCATTCTTCTCAATCCTTCTTTTTGGTTAAGGTCTTCTCAAATTAGGGGATTCCGTAGTCCAGAGGCAAGGTGTAGGCCTCTCAATCCAAAGGTTGTGGGTTCAAGCCCTGTCAGCTGTTGAAAAATTGTTTCTGGTTTTTTCAAATAAATGCTTCCCCTCCTGGTTCAGGTAAGCAGATCGACACCTAGTCCCATCGGAGACATGATGAAAAGGAGATCCTTTGTGCATTTCACAACACTCTGTGCACATTAAAGATCCCTTAACTGTTTACAGGTCGGGGCAAAATTTAAAGTCCCATCAAAAATCCCTGAGATCACCTTAATTGTGAATGTAGGTAAATCAAATTAAGCTTATCAAACTTTTTCTCTTGAAAGGAGAGAATGAGTGCAGCTTGGTTCACCCCCCACCCCACCCCCAACCTGTTTTATAAATTATATCCTTATTGCTTTTCCCTAGCACTGTGTGTGCAGTTCCCATGTACATTGTATATGATTTGTAACTGTAATTAATAAAAAGGTAATCATTCTATCTATATATAGAAATACTGTACGTAAAGAGATATAATAATACGTTAAACATATTTATGTTTTTTTAAGACATAACTCTCCATAAAAGTATAATAGCCTATGACATAAGAAATTCACAATTGGTCTAAACACGTTGTGGCGAAAACTTGAATTTTGTAGATCAAAAGAAGGTGTTTTAAGTCTAAAGATTATTCCAATAAACTGCAGAAAGATAAAGGTTATGCAGAACGTATCACATTTGTGTGTCGAATAGAGTCAATAGCGGACAAGGATCTAGTTGTTAAAAAAGATAAGATATGGTAAGATAAACTTTATTGACCCCATTGGTAAATTCGTCTTTGGTTATGTGTATAGGAATGTACATTGAGCCAACATAATCTCGCTATCTTTTTCGCTCTCTCTCCCTCTGTCTGTCTGTCTGTCTGTCTCTCTCTCTCTCTCTCTCTCTCTCTCTCTCTCTCTCTCTCTCTCTCTCTCTCTCTCTCTCTCTCTCTCTCTCTCTCTCTCTCTCTAACTAACACACACATACACTCTATCTCTCTCACTCACTTTCAGCAATATATATCATTTTACAAGATTTACATAACATAGACAAGTTGCATTAAAAAATCCGTTCAGAAGGTTAGAACAGCACAGTAATTGATGACTGTACATACATGTTAGTCATTATATAAGAGCATATTATGGCAATCAACATTTCAACATGCATGATCTCAAAATTGTTTTAGAAACGAATTAAAGAAAGCACACTATGGATATCGTTTTGCAATAAATCTATAAATGTATGTATGTAGGCAAACTGTAAAACAACTGATCAATCTGTTGAGACAACCAAGGGAAATCGTTTGCCATAAATCTATATGATCGATCGCTAAGCATGTAGGGGTTTAAGAGCGCTAATAATTGTCTCAACATTTTCTTCACTCATATGTCATGTAATATTATATTATGTAATTTATAGTCTAAGAGATTAAATATTTGCCTGAATACAGATGTTCATCTTTCCTATAAATATTTGAACATGATAACTTTCATCGTTTTGTTTTGTTTGTTGCTCATGACCACATCAAGTTTTTCTTATGATTTTTTTTTCTCTAAAATTTCACAGATCAAGATGAAGCAGCTGAAAGGACAAGTGAAGGAGACAAAAAAGAGAAGAGGAGAGAAAAGCAGAATTCCTGAAGAACAAGGACAGGTTATGGACCGTCACTATTCCTGTATTTATTGGACTATGCATCATCGTGGCTGCTTTCGTCTATCTTAACAGCCGACCAGCAAAACTGAAACCATCGTAAATGAAAATTATATTTTTAGGAACTTTACAAACTTGATTTTTTGTTGTTGTTGGGGTTTTTTTTCGGGGGGGTGGGGGGTTTATTATAGAAAATGGTGGACAAGGTCTACTTCCAAGAATCAGTATCGTGGAGATGGTCCATACTATGATTTCCTCTATATTAAAGACATGATGATTGTGTGCCTTATTTTTGTTAAAACATCAAGCTTTTTCTAAGTCCTCTGAGCCCAACAAACTGTTTATTAATTGGTATAGAAATTCTTAAACATCTTATATGCACAAAGCCCTTTATGTGTACAAAATAGTTATTATATATCCCTAAAGGTAACAATTCCCTTTTTGTTGTTGTTGTGATTTCTCTTTACTTTGAAGCATGTTGGAGGGCGGTTGGCAGGTGTTGCTGGTAGGCCCTGTTTCTTTCCTGTCACTTCTTAATTCACCCTGATATCACCGCAATGATGGACGGGTAAAATTCAATGAAGCATGTTCATTGCCTTATTGTTTCTAATAATTTCCTAGAACAGAAGTGATTATCACAATCCATAGCTTTGTAGCAAAACAGTGTCATGTTACAGAACAATGTCAACAAATATTTTCAGATTGAGTTGAGGCCACAAACCACTATTGTCAAATTATTGTATAAATTGTCCCTCTCATGTGAACATGTTTTGTATTATTTTGCATGACTTGAAATTTTAGGGCTCATGGCATTATAGTATTTATAGTCGTAGCGTTTAAACAGTTGGTACTAGAAGCTTGCATAGATGGGGTCCAGGGAAACAAAAAGAATTTACTTGATTCTTAAGAATTCTTTTTCTTTTTCTTTTTTTCGTCTAATATTTGTGTACATGCCTTTTCAAAGCATTAATCTGGTTGAAAATCACATGTAACAAAACCTAGCCTTTTAAAATGAACTGTCGAATAAATTCATTTCCACCGTTACCACTGAAGTGTGATAATAGTTTTAAATAGTCCTGTGTGTGACGTGACTGATTAAAGCAAACCCTGTCGTGGTCGTGTGATCAGAACAATTTTTGTTTTATGTGTATACGCACGTTGGTACATAAATATATTATAACAACTCATTCCTTTCTAGAACCATATAAATATATTGTGGGATTGCTCATTGTTATAATGATCCTTACTTCACTGAAAGCCATTGTGTTGTGTTATCTATCATTGCAGTTATTTAAAGTCTTAGATCTGCACCTGTATTTATTTAAGAATATCTTTTGGAGGGAAATTTATTTTTATAGTTGTTTTACAAATAACGGAATCTGTAAAGTTTGCTTTTAAATTTTGTGTTCGGGGCTGTCGTGAATTTAAAGTTAGTGTTAGATTTATGTCTGTATAAGATGACTGTATTATCTCCATTGGGAAATTATTTTGTGGTACATATATATACATATGCATCCAAAAGTCACAATAAATTGTATATATATAATAAGATACAATATATAGTGAAAATTAAATGTTTGATAAGATAATTTTCTTATTCATGTGCCGAGTCTAGGCAGGCATAGGCGATACTGAATTTCCATTCGTCTCTGTCATTCGAGGATCTGATGAAGTTATTGTTGCTGATATGCCTACTTGTGGCCCAGTCGTTAATACTTTTCATGTATGTCATTCTTTGTCTTCCTCTGTTTTTTTATGATAAGAAAAGAAAATGTAATTATGTGATTGAAAGCAGTCATGGTTTAGGCATACACACATGTTACTATGTACAAAGCTGATTTCTATGCATTTCTTTTTAATTAACGTTGAATTTTGCTCCACCTGCAACATGTCACATTTTGCTGTACTTAACTCAACAATAATACAAATGGTGAGTAAATGGTCCTATTTATTTGCACGGATGTCCTCAGACACGGCCTTAAAGATAAGGTAGAGATGGATTTTTTTGAGTACATAATAGGTTTGATATGAACCATGTGAGCCATAAAATGCATGTCTGTCGGCGTGCCTACTTTTAAACCCATCATGATCAAAGGTGATGATCATGCTTTATCGTTCTTTCTTTTTTTCTTTATCACTTCCCATTCTGCCTTTATCTAGGTTTTTGTTGTTGTCCTAGATGTACCAGTAAATGTAATCAATTGTACAGCAACACTGTGATACTATTTTATCATGATGTTTTACTGGTAAACAATAAATGTTCTTCATCCTGTACGAGAAGTGGGGCTGTTTGATATTGAATCCAAATCCAAAGATATTCATCTAGTAAAGATTGATTAATATATTATTCCATTTTCCACTTTGCAATAAAAGCTCAAATGGGGATAAGAAAACATTGAGGATACTTCATTGAATGCGGGTCACATTTGTGATTTTTTAAATGCCCTGAGTGTCATTCAATTCTCTAAACCAGAGCTTCTCAGAATATCTGATGCGGTGGACTGGTAGTTTTTTCCCCCCATGTGCCAGGGACATGTGAGCGAAATAAGCCAACCCTTCACCAAATGGCAGACGGCAGCTCACGTACTGATGACGGTATGCGTCGTGTACCACTTTGACTAGCACTGCTAACTTAACTACAAAATGAGGAGCAAATACAACTGTAAAATGACCAAAGATACAAAATAAAATGGGAGGCCCGAAGGAATAGAGACCAGACAAATACAAAGGAATGGACAGAAAAATCTTTGGGCACCAATGGAATCAAACCTGCTTCCTCCACGTCAGCACTCATTGCACCGCCATGAAAGAGAGTGCATTTTGCTCTCTTTCATCATGGCGAGGCGATGGGTGCCGATGCCAAGGTCATGGGTTCTGTTCTATGGGTGCCCAAAGATTTTTTTAATTTTTGCGTATTCCTTTGTATTTGTCTCGTTTTTGTTCCTATTGGGGCTTCAATATATTTTATAATTTCATGTCATTGCTCTTCACTTTTGACATGTGGCTTGCCTCACTGTTTGTCTGTACACCTGTGTAAGTGTAAGCGGAAGTGTAACCATGTCGCTTGCCTCACTGTTTGTCTGTACACCTGTGTAAGTGTAAGCGTAGTGTAACCATGTCGCTTGCCTCACTGTTTGTCTGTACACCTGTGTAAGTGTAGCGGAAGTGTAACCATGTCGCTTGCCTCACTGTTTGTCTGTACACCTGTGTAAGCGGAAGTGTAACCATGTCGCTTGCCTCACTGTTTGTCTGTACACCTGTGTAAGCGGAAGTGTAGTGTAACCATGTCGCTTGCCTCACTGTTTGTCTGTACACCTGTGTAAGCGGAAGTGTAACCATGTCGCTTGCCTCACTGTTTGTCTGTACACCTGTGTAAGCGGAAGTGTAGTGTAGCCATGTCGTTTAAAACAATAAAAACAGCAAGTATGGAGTGATGTGCAATATTTTGTAAGTTTATGACAAGCATGTTGAAATTGACATATGTTTTTATTGGTTAAAAATCATTTTGCATTGACTCCTTCGCTGCACAGGGGACATGACAATAACATAACAGAAACTGACGGTTTGCTTTTAAAGGATCTTATGCAAACAATATCCAAAGTGTTTTATGCAGTTATGTCCCTTACACCAGTCCACAAACCTATTGAAACACATCATGTCATAAGTCTGCCCATAAATTCTATGGGCACAGGATGGCATAAAATTATAGCACGTGCAGATTGGCCCATAGAATTTACGGGGTACATGGCGTCAAAGCGGTTCAGTTGGACGTCTAAACAATGTCAAAATTCATTTTGGTTGAAACAAGAAAAGAGAAGCAACGACAATAGAAATATAAAACAAAACGATTGTTGTTATACATACAATAATTTAGAGGATGATGCCGACAACGTTTTGTAGTCTTGTCTGTTGTATGTCCATTGATATACGCATAGCGTCTTGGGCGTCTTCAGGCACTGCATTTGGTGATTTTAGTTTTTGTCCTCGTCTCTTTCTATTTGTGTAGCTTACTGGTAATTGCAAACGTGTGGGAGTCAATTTTTAGATGATATAATTTAGAACTAATGATGCTCGGGCTGGTGTTTACAAAAATGTTGAAAGTACCGCAATTTTTATTCTAGTTGCCGATTTAAGTAAACAGGCTTCATGCTCAAGAGGAAAAGACAAATGCAAAACATCAATCTATCTTTTTGTATCTCTGTCTGTCTGTCTGTCTGTCTCTCTCTATCTATCTATCTTTCTCTGTCTGTATCTGTCTTTGTGTATCTGTCTGTGGGTTTCTATGTTTGTTTTATTGGGTTTTTCTTTTGTATTTGAAACCAGATGCTATAAATTTATATATCTGGATTTTAAACCTGTGCTGGTTATCATTACTGCCTGTTGTAATGTGACATAATGTGACATTGTGCCATATTCACTCAACAGATGTTTATCATTGTTCATGTTGAATTGTCTCCACATCAGTTCTATAAGCCAGAAATTTACAGCACAAAACCAAATGAGGTAGAAATGTTTTTTCTTTCTTTTCTTTATGGTTATGTAATATTCATAATTTTTATCCTTATTTTTACTCTTTTTCTGTTACGTAACTGTGACACTTTATCAGATCTGATAACTGTTTTAATCAGCAACTTTCTACTACATATCATGTACTCTGTGCTCAGTTGCAGCAGGTTGTAGTCTCCTTAATGTATTAAGTATTATGTATTATCTTTTTCTCAGTCCTCAATGATTCCACAAACATTGAAAAAATATATATATATATATAATTTATTTTTTTGTTTGTTCATACATTATGATATATGTATGTTGTATTTGTCAGACCTACCTTATCACAACTCGTTGCCAGATGAGACAATTAATTGCAAAATTTTATGTTTTTTCTTCTTTTTCTTCTCACTTTGTTATTTATCATTATTAGCTGTACCATAGAAGTAGTCATAGTAAATTGAGTAGAATTATGATTAGTAGTGGTATTATTTATATATATATATTTTTTTCTCTTTAAATTATTATTTCCGTTTTTCGTCAGCTTTTTAATTTTATTATTTTGAGAAACCGTAGTAGTAGCCACATGAATTACATGTAATGGTAATAGAATTACTTTAATCCCAGAGCTCTATATATGAGATGTTGGCACAATATAAATGTGTATTATTATTATTATTATTGTTATTATTATTATAACATTTATTATTATTATTATTATTTAGTATTATTACACGTTCCAACTTACCAATAGTATTTCTTTGTATGTTACTTGATCTCATGACTGTGAAACATGATTTGGTCTTGAACTCGTTACAAACACATATTCGTACGTGTATTCCAATAAGTTCTATTCCTATGTGCATTTGTATTAGGATGTGTTGCGTGGTTGTCGGGTGCTGCTGGTAGGTCCTACTTCTTTCCTTACGCATTCACTCTTTCACTTGTCTTTCATCTTGCTATTACGTCTTTATTCACCCTGAGATCACCGCATATGGTGGACACAGTAAATTTCAATAAACCCGAAAAGTTGCATATAGTTGGTGAAACTGTTAAAACGAGTACGACACAATATATGAGATTTGTCCAAGAGGATCAAATTTTTGTATTTTTTGTATCCTTATAAATCTTGCAGTCTTTGGAGCAAAAGGAAAGCTAATTTTACGTACATGATCTAAACAAAGATTTCCATTTTTTTCCCCATAAAGCATAGCTTCCTGAAAAATTACGACAGACAGACTTAAGCGCTTAGACAGGGTTACCAATGATATTTAAATTTTGTTTTTTGGTAGACTGACTGTTAATCACCAGACGTGCCTCAAGTAATAATTTTTGCCACTGTGTTTGGTGTATAGCGGAAGAAAATTTGACAGGAGAAAGGAAAGGGAGAAAAACAGGTTTTAGTTTTACATTGATTATTACTACGGCAATTAGTTGGACATATATATGTTATAAGCACATGTATATGTACATGTAGGGGGTACTACAATAATTTTTCTGATTTTAATTATTGCAACTAAAAGTGCCATGTTGGACGTGAGTTTTGTTACTGCATGTACTGCAATGATTTGTCTGATTTTAATTATTGTAACTAAAAGTGCCATGTTGGACGTGAGTTTTGTTACTGCATGTACTGCAATGATTTGTCTGATTTTAATTACTGCAACTATGTATGACGCATATGTACATTCAACATGTGCACAAAAGATTATATTATTTCTATCGAAATTTCTATACTAGATCTTGAGCTGTGTATGTTGATGAATGGTTAAAAAGTTGAATTAAAATTTTGAGAAAAAAGCTTTTAATTGATATAATTCCCACCTCCAGTTAACTTTTAAATGTAATTACATTTCATGAATTCCACTACAAAATTTAAGAGTTATTCCTTATTCTTTTTTCTTTAATATTCATCATAAATTGGTCCAGCTTCTTTCTTGATTGATTTGTGCCAATGATAGACAATAAAGTTTATTTTTTATTATTATTATTATTATTATTATTATTATTATTATTATTATTATTATTATTATTATTATTATTATTATTATTATTATTATTATTATTATTATTATCATTATTATTGTTACTGTTATTACTCTTATTATTATTGTTATTATTGTCATTACTATTATTTTTTTTATTATTATTATTATATTTTCATCAATGTTTTGACTTGACTTTGCATGGCATTAATTCTCTCTCTTTTTTTTTTTCCAATCCATCCTTTAACATGGATTGTTAAACGAACATGGCAAGATGAGAAAAGACTCAAAAACAAATTATGAGAATAAAATGAAAATGAAAGAGAAGAAAGTCTTCTGGCCTTTTTTTTTTAATAGACTAAGAACAGGATTTATTATATTATGTCATGTATGTGAGTTATAACCTTTTGTCAGACAACAAACGAGTAATATTTATATAATGTATATACATGTATACACTTATCAATGCGCACCTGGCATTGTGTTATGTCAGAAATGGAACATGAAGCGAGATGAAACGAGAGTGGAGAGGAAAAGAGATCAAGGACAGGGGAGACAGTAGTGATGATCATAAATAGAAATGGAAAGACTTTTTAGTTTTGTTTAATTGAAATTTACCCCGTCCACCATTGTGATGATCTCAAGGTGAATTAAGGCGAAACAGAAAGATAAAAGAGAAGTGAAAGAGTCAAAAAAAAAAAAAGGAAAGAAGTAGGACCTACCAGCAACTCCCAGCCAACCGCCCGCAACAGAAAGGCAAAGGATAAAAATACTTAGTACCCGGTACTGGTGGTATGAAGTGATACCACTACAAGATTTGCCCTTCTTGGCAATCCCACAGGGGCAGAGAGTTAGGGTAGGCCACGATTAGACTGGAGAGGTCTGATGGAGGATGGCTTGAAGAGAGGGGCCTTTCATGGAAGGACTAAAGAAGAAGAAATGCCCTTGGACAGGAACAAGCTGAAGTCTGTTGTCTGCGGCCTACATCCTGGTATTGTATAGGGTGAAAAGGCAAGTGGTGGGGATGATGAAGTGAAAGTTAAAATGAAGTAAGAGAGAAGAAACGAGGGAGAGAGAGAAAGACAGAGAGAGAGAGAGTCTTTTAGCTTGCAAGTTCAGAGAGAGAGACAGAGAGAGAGAGAGAAAGAGAGAGAGAGACTAGAGAGAGAGAGAGAGAGAGAGAGGAGAGAGAGAGTCTTGCATATTTAGATCTCAAGTGATGAATGTCAATAAGAGACAACTCCATCAAGGAAGACAGAACAAAACGATTGACGTTTCGGGTTATTAGTCATCGGAGAACACACGAGAAATATCTACACACTTGGACTTATTCAGACATCCCACAGTGTGGTGAGTGTAATGTCAGAAGGAAAAACAAAAAGATAGGGAAATGTGAGGGGGGAGAGGGGGAGGAGTGCGAGTAGAGAAGAGGAGGGTTAAGGAGAACACACTCGAAAAAATTGTTCAACCGTTGGCGGGGCTTGAACCCACGACCTTCCTTGGTTGAGTTATCAATTATTGTCATTTATCACTTTTTCGCTTCACTCATCAGTGGTTCCTTTGTATTTAGATTTTGATCCATTTATTAAAACTAGAGAAAGAAGACAGAAAGGTGTATTATACGAAAGAAAAGAAGGAGATTAGAACAAATATGGAAGAAAACACTATTTGGCGGAGGTTAAAGAAAGTACAACACTGTTTGGTGTAGGTTAAAGAAAGTACAACACTGTTAGGTGTAGGTTAAAGAAAGTACAACACTGTTTGGTGTAGGTTAAAGAAAGTACAACACTGTTTGGTGTAGGTTAAAGAAAGTACAACACTGTTTGGTGTAGAAGTTAAAGAAAGTACAACACTGTTTGGAAGTAGGTTAAAGAAAGTACAACACTGTTTGGTGTAGGTTAAAGAAAAGAACAACACTGTTTGGTGTAGGTTAAAGAAAGAACAACACTGTTTGGTGAAGTTAAAGAAAGTACAACACTGTTTGGTGGAGTTGAAATAAAGTAAAACACAAGTAAAACAACACTGTTTGGTGGAGTTGCAAGAAAGTACAACACTGTTTGGTGGAGTTGAAAGAAAGTACAACACTGTTTGTGGAGTTGAAAGAAAGTACAACACTGTTTGGTGGAGTTAAAAAAGTACAACAAGTTGAAAGAAAGTACAACACTGCTTTTTCAATTGAAAGAAAGTACATCACTGTTTGGTGGAGTTGAAAGAAAGTACAACACTGTTTGACGGAGGGGACAAGAAAGAAAAATGCATCACTGTTTGGTGGTGGGGAAAAAATTGACAATCAAGGTAACAACAAAACTAAAACAATGAAACGACAACAACTGAAAAAATGAAGCTTCTATGAGTTTGTTTTTGACTGTAGTTTGTTTCATTTCCATCTTTCTTTTACTAACGGATTTGGTTGTGGTACAGAGACAAAGTGTGATCCTCTCAACCAAAAGGTCGTGGTGGATTCAAGCCCTGATGGTTGAAAAAGTTTTCTCGAGTTTTGTTTACGAGTAGAACTTAACCTTCTCCCCTTTGTCCAGGTAGGTGGATTGACACATGGTCCCATCCGAGACGGTCGATTAAAAAAGAGGCCCCGTGTGCACATCATAACACTCTGTGCATGTTAAAGATCCCTTGGCTGTTTACACTCAGACAGTCCGGGCAAATACCAATATGTTCACGTTAGAAAATGCCGATCGCCCGTGTTGAACTATAGAATGAACGTACATTGAAGGCAATTTTCAATTTCACCATACCACCATCTAGAACAGACATAATTTATACTCACTTTTCGCCGTCACCAATTATTAGACTGTAACAGTTTGCCGGAGGCAACCGATGAGTGCCGAAACAAACCTCAATCACTTCAAAAAAATCATTTGGACAAAGTTAGAAATACATAGATTTAACCATTATACAACAAGCCATGCAAGTATTCAAAAACGTTTTGGACAAAGTTAGAAATACATAGATTTAACCATTATACAACAAGCCATGTAAATATTCCAAAACGTTTTTGGACAAAGTTAGAAATACATAGATTTAACCATAATACAACAAGCCATGCAAATCTTCAAAAAATTCATTTGGACAACGTTAGAAATACATAGATTTAACCATAATACAACAAGCCATGCAAGTCTCAAAAAATTCATTTGGACAACGTTAGAAATACATAGATTTAACCATAATACAACAAGCCATGCAAGTCTTCAAAAACATTTTGGACAAAGTTAGAAATGGATTATTTTAACCATAATACAACAAGCCATGCAAGTCTTCAAAAATGAAGTCGGCTGCACAGGAAGGAAAAAAGATTCCTTTTACCCCTACAGTAAGAAGGGGAACACTATTTTAGTTTTGTTGTCACTGAAATGAATAAGGCAGAACGCAAGAAAAAGAAGATCTATTAGATAATGGCCAACTGTTTATTCCATTAGATCAGACTTAAACTTAATAGCAATACAAGAACAACCAGAAACAGGAAGAACATACATGGATTCCATTTTCAAACATCGATTGTTCCCTCGTATTCATTTTACCCTAGTACAGTAAGACTGTGGAATGGACTCATTTTACCCTAGTACAGTAAGACTGTGGAATGGACTCATTTTACCCTAGTACAGTAAGACTGTGGAATGGACTCATTTTATCCCTAGTACAGTAAGACTGTGGAATGGACTCATTTTATCCCTAGTACAGTAAGACTGTGGAATGGACTCATTTTACCCTAGTACAGTAAGACTGTGGAATGGACTCATTTTTACCCTAGTACAGTAAGGTTGTTGAATGGACTCATTTACCCTAGTACAGTAAGACTGTGGAATGGACTCATTTTTTACCCTAGTACAGTAAGGTTGTTGAATGGACTCATTTACCCTAGTAGTACAGTAAGACTGTGGAATGGACTCATTTTACCCTAGTACAGTAAGACTGTGGAATGGACTC
>JAXRKP010000465.1:254703-257203 GCA_037039925.1 Doris montereyensis
CCCATTTCTTTCCTTTCCACTTTCACTCTTGCATGGGCAGTGCCAGGGATTACAGATCTGTCCCATTTCTTTTTTTTCACTTTCACTCTGGATGGGCAGTTGTCAGGGATTACAAATCTGTCCTATTTCTTTCCTTTCACTTTTCACTCTTGCGTGGGCAGCTGGCATGGATTACAGATCTATCCTATTTCTTTCCCTTTCACTTTCACTCTTGGATGGGCAGTTGTCAGGGATTACAGATCTGTCCCATTTCTTTCCTTTCACTTTCACTCTTGGATGGGCAGTTGTCAGGGATTACAAATCTGTCCCATTTCTTTCCTTTCACTTTCACTCTTGATGGGCAGTTGGCATGGATTACAGATCTGTTCTATTTCTTTCCTTTCACTTTCACTCTTGCGTGGGCAGTTGGCATGGATTACAGATCTGTCCTATTTCTTTCCTTCACTTTCACTCTTGCGTGGGCAGTTGGCATGGATTACAGATCTGTCCTATTTCTTTCCTTTCACTTTCACTTTGCGTGGGGCAGTTGGCATGGATTACAGATCTGTCCTATTTCTTTTTTTTCTTTCACTTTCACTCTTGCGTGGGCCGTTGGCATGGATTACAGAGATGTCCTATTTCTTTTCTTTCACTCATTTAGCGTATCTTGCTGTTTTCTCTTGATTCACCCTGTGATCGGATCATTGCATAATAATGATGAATGGGGTATATTTCATAATTATAATCTATCAATCAATTAAGCAATCAATCAATCTATCAAATGTATCAATCAATCAATCAACCTTTCACTCTTGCACATCATGGCTTTCATCTTGCTGTTTCTTCTTAATTCACCCAGAGCTTGCAGTGGGTGGTTGACATTGCGAGGAAATAAACAAACAAACAAACAAACAAATATACAAACACGCAAACAAACAAACAAACAAAGAAATATAAAAAGCAAACAAATAATCAAAATATACGAACAAACAAGTGTATAAACAAACTAACAAACAAACAAAGAAATATAAAAGCAAACAAACAATCAAACATACGAACAAACAGATGTACAAACAAATAAACAAACTAACAAACAAACAAAGAAATATACAAGCAAACGAACAAACGTAAATATATATATATATATATAAAAGAACACAGAGAAACAAACACATATTTCATTTCATTTTTATTATTGTTAGCGAGAGGAAGAGGGGAACTTTTCTTTTAAAAAAAGAAGCAAAATAAGAATAGAAGATGGGATCCACAACAAAAACCCAACAACAACCGAAACGGAAATTGCCCCCCCCTCGCCCCCCCCCGCGCCCCAACCACCACCAAAAACAAGACAAATACAAATAAAAAGAAACATAACGAATACATTAGTTTGCTAAACATTAACATAATTTCTCGTCAACTGCCAATAATGATAATAATAATAATAATAATAATAATAATAATAATAATAATAATAATAATAATAATAATAATAATAATAATAATAATAATAATAATAATAATAATAATAATAATAATAATAAAAAATAATAATAATATAATAATATTAATAATAATAATAATGATGATAATAATAATAATAATAATATAATAATAATGATGATAATACTATTTAATCAGTAAATGGAGCAAGCCTTCATCATCTTATTACTCCTACTCCTCGTCCTCCTCTCAACTCCAGTGATTGTGACATCCACAGAGATTGGCTGGCTCAATGAACCGGTCATAGGCGCAAAACCCGTCAGACACCTGTCCGTTGCCAGACGACCGCTCCTTTTATCGGAGGCCACCACCATACCGTTCTGGCTGTCCGCCCAAGCGGACCTTACGTTACACGGTATCCTCTGCCTGTTCCATGTTCACTTCCTGGTCTTGTCCTTGGCTCCGTCTGATGACCATGGTGCAACCTTTGAAGAAGTAGACATTTCCGTTATAGCCAGCAGCCGCGTCTATGCCAAACTTGAACAAAAACCCTGTTTGGGAAAATGTCACTCATAGGAGATGGACCCTTTTCACTTGGAGCCGCTATTGTCGTAGGTGAAATACACGGCTCCGGACGTGAGATGATGGACGAAGGGTCGTTGTTGTTAGGGTGGAAGGCGGCGTCCACCGAATACAGCCAGGGAAATGCAGGTAACGTTGAGCGATGGGTACCTAGACACGGCCTGCCTGGTGTTCGGGTTGAACGAAACGACCTCGCCGCCGACGAACATGTCGAGCACACCCTACTACACAGTTGCCTTCACGTGACTGCATGAGTGGAAGAGAAAAGCTTCACCGGGGTGGAGAGCTGGAAATCAGGCCAAGTGCCAACAGTAGGATAGCGCCTTTAGTTCCCATGATGGACGACACAACGACGAATCTTTAGGGCAAAGCTGAAAACAATTTTTAAAATTAATAATAAAAAACAACCCATCAATTTGGTGTCGTCGTCACGGGCACCGAAAGGTGTCGCGTCGCCCTCCTGGCATTTCAATTTCTTTAGAGAGAGAGAGAGAGAGAG
>JAXRKP010000465.1:259703-292203 GCA_037039925.1 Doris montereyensis
CCATCAGGGACACGTGATACACCTTCTGTTCAAATTTCCATGTAATCTGTTCACACATCAAAATCTCGTGTACACAGTTAGTCCGTACACATAAAACAAAGGGTTCAAAAATCTCGTGTGAAGACCTTAACATGTGATAATATACTTTTCAAAATCTCGTGAAGACCTTTCTGTTCAACATGTGATAATATACTCTTTCAAAATCTCGTGTGAAGACCTTCTGTTCAACATGTGATAATATACTCTTTCAAAATCTCGTGTGAAGACCTTTCTGTTCAACATGTGATAATATACTCTTTCAAAATCTCGTGTGAAGACCTTTCTGTTCAACATGTGATAATATACTCTTTCAAAATCTCGTGTGAAGACCTTTCTGTTCAACATGTGATAATATACTTTTCAAAAATCTCGTGTGAAGACCTTTCTGTTCAACATGTGATAATATACTTTTCAAAATCTCGTGTGAAGACCTTTCTGTTCAACATGTGATAATATACTTTTTCAAAATCTAAAGTGAAACCTTTCTGTTCAACATGTGATAATATACTTTTTCTAAATCTAAAGTGAAGACCTTTCTGTTCAACATGTGATAATATACTTTTTCTAAATCTAAAGTGAAGACCTTTCTGTTCAACATGTGATAATATACTTTTTCAAAACCTCAAGTGAAGACCTTTCTGTTCAACATGTGATAATATACTTTTTTCAAAACCTTTGAAGTGAAGACCTTTCTGTTCAACATGTGATAATATACTCTTCAAAATCTCAAGTGAAGACCTTTCTGTTCAACATGTGATAATATACTTTTTCAAAAACTCAAGTGAAGACCTTTCCATGGTTCACCATGTAACAATTTTTATCTGCACTTTAAACGTGTTATCAAACTTATTAATAGCATTTGGCCACTGTCATTCGCAATATTTTATGCTGTCTACTTTTTTATAAATTAATCTTTGAGCATGTTTCACAGGGTAAGTCCTCTATAAATAAAATAGTGTCTATTATTTATTATCAGTCTGATTCAAAGCAATATGGCTTTGTGCAGTCTATACAAACTTACTTAAAAGCAGTTGCTGTGCCATCTCAACGAGTCTAGTTCAAAGCAATACGACACTGTGCAGACTATACAAACGTGCTTAAAAGTAGTTGCGGTGCCATTTCAATCAATTTGGTTCAAGGCAATGGCATGACAGTGTCTAGACTTATACAATCTGACTTATAAGAAAATACAAATGTAGTTGCTTTGTACAATCTTAATATATTGGAATTTATGATACGGTAAGTCATTACTTTTAAATGCAATTTTTAAATATCATTATTTATATGCTGTGTGCATGAAAATGTTTATGTATGTCCAATGTCTATGTCCATATTATACAAATGTTTAGATATCATTCTATATGCTGTGTGCATGAAAATGTTTAATGTCTATGTCCATATTATACACAAGTTTTAGATATCATTATTTATGCTGTGTGCATGAAAACGTTTATGTCTATGTCCATATTATACACACTTTTTAGATATCATTCTATATGCTATGTGCATGAAAACGTTTATGTCTATGTCCATATTATACACAATGTTTAGATATCATTCTATATGCTGTGTGCATGAAAATGTTTAATGTCTTTGTCCATATTATACACAATGTTTAGATATCATTCTATATGCTGTGTGCATGAAAACGTTTAATGTCTTTGTCCATATTATACACAATGTTTAGATATCATTCTATATGCTGTGTGCATGAAAATGTTTAATGTCTATGTCCATATTATACACAATGTTTAGATATCATTCTATATGCTGTGTGCATGAAAATGTTTAATGTCTATGTCCATATTATACACAATGTTTAGATATCATTCTATATGCTGTGTGCATGAAAATGTTTAATGTCTATGTCCATATTATACACAATTTTTAGATATCATTCTATATGCTGTGTGCATGAAAACGTTTAAAGTCTATGTCCATATTATACACAATGTTTAGATATCATTCTATATGCTGTGTGCATGAAAACGTTTAATGTCTATGTCCATATTATACACAATGTTTAGATATCATTCTATATGCTGTGTGCATGAAAACGTTTAATGTCTATGTCCATATTATACACAATTTACTTACCTATACTTTTATTCACACTGATACGTATTTAAGACAAATGTCCCTCTGGGATGCAATAAAGCATTTGAATTGAATTGAACTGAATTGAATTAATGACTCTAGCTCAAAGCAGAGAGACCTTATTTAGACTACACACGCTTACTTTTAAGGTAAAGTACTTACCAAGCAATCACAACTTCTGTGGGGCGTTGAGCAAGTGTGTGTCCTGAGATGAAGAGAGGTCGCTATTTTATTGACTCTTTGGGTACCCCTATTGTTACTACATGTCTTACTCTTTCACTGAGGAATGATTCATGCCATTGTGGTGACGTTTTCTAAGATATGAAAAAATGGCTCCACGATAACGGCTACGCTTGCTGACCAAGAACGACAGAATCGTAAGTACAATTGATGTTTTTAAAATCAAATAAACACATCAGGGATTTATATTGTATATCGTTATGTTTTCCCCTTCAAACAACGAATCAAAAAGTCATTGACCTCCCTAGCTTGGCTCATTTTAGTCGTGTACAAGGCTGTATGTGCAAAGGCAAGTTCTATTTTTGTAATCTTTAAACAGCGATTTTCTCAAAACTAACCAAAGTGAATTTACGACCCTTGTGATTCCATTGTCGATGAAAAGAACATGATTTGTATTCAGGAGCTTGGAGAGTGAACGAGCCTGTCTGAACATGCCCGCTTTTTAGAGCGTTGAAATGTAATCTCACTAAACGCATTATGTTTCTTGGTTTCAGGGTCAGTTCATTGAAAATTCTACTCTTAAACTAATAATAATATCTATTTTGACATTGATATTTAGTCAAGCGAGCAAGCCGCAGTATAGAAAACTGTATACATGTACTATCTTATATTATTATTACTGTTGGCTCACCCAACAGTTTAATTCTATACGGGTAGCATTAAAAATAATAAGATATTCGTTATAATGAGAACACTGAGCTGATAACAAAACGTTGTGTATCACAGGGCTGCGTTCAGTTGCGATACGGCCTGTGACTGTAGCGCTATCTTGCATTCTAGCATTCTGATTGGATGAAAATCTAGGACCTCAAAAATAATCACCAATAAGATTATTAAAAACGCAGGGCGGTCTCTTGGTGATTGAACGCTTCCCTGCTCCAGATTGTTGTGTTCCTCCAATGTTATCATAACCTATGGTTCATTATTACGAAAATGGAGGCGGTCACAAAATTAAAAACATTATTCTTTATAATTTTATTGAAGTTGTGAAAACGTTTAACTATCGTTAGTAGCAGGTATGCATCCAGCCCATCTCCATTTCAATTCAAATGGATGAGATGAAAAAATAAAGACAACATACTTCAGGCTCTATCTTTTAACTTGTTTTGCGTTCATTAACGTGGGCGGCTGGGGCGGGGGGCGGCTGGGGGCGGGGGCGGCTGGGGCGGGGGCGGCTTAATGAGGACGGCTGGGATAATGGTAGGCCGTACTTCTTTTCCTTTCACTTTTTTACACTTATCTTTTCATCTTGTTGTTTCTTCTTAATTCACCATGAGATCACCGCAAATATTGGACGGGGTAAATTTCACTTTAACAAATTAAACAAGCGTTCATTAACTTTTCATTGCTTTGAATCACTCAGTGTTACGTAATGTTGTCTTTACAAAGTTGTCTTCCCACATATTCGCTTCCCAATCCTCTCTGTTAACTTTCATTTTTCATTTAATATTACGTTATTAAAATTTATATCTTTTTTCTTATTTAAACTTTTACTGTGTGTTTTGTTTTGTTTTGTTTTGTTTTGTTTTTATCTGTTATTTTTGTCAATGCTATGATGTTCTTTTTGTCAATGCTATGATATTCTTTTTTGTCAATGCTATGATGTTCTTTTTGTCAATGTTATGATGTGTTATTTTTGTCAATGTTATGATATTCTTTTTTGTCAATGCTATGATATTCTTTTTGTCAATGCTATGATATTCTTTTTGTCAATGCTATGATATTCTTTTTGTCAATGCTATGATATTCTTTTTGTCAATGCTATGATATTCTTTTTTGTCAATGTTATGATATTTTTCTTGTCAATGCTATAATATTCTTTTTGTCAATGAAATAATATTCTTCTTGTCAATGCTATGATATTTTTTTTGTCAATGTTATAATATTCTTCTTGTCAATGCTATGATATTTTTTTTGTCAATGCTATGATATCTTTTTGTCAATATTATGATATTCTTCTTGTCAATGATGATATTCTTTTTTGTCAATGTTATAATATTCTTCTTGTCAATGCTATGATATTCTTTTTTGTCAATGCTATAATATTCTTCTTGTCAATGCTATGATATTCTTTTTTGTCAATGCTATGATATTCTTTTTGTCAATGTTATAATATTCTTTTTTGTCAATGCTATGATATTCTTTTTGTCAATGCTATAATATTCTTTTTTGTCAATGCTATGATATTCTTTTTTGTCAATGTTATGATATTCTTTTTTTGTCAATGCTATAATTTTTTTGTCAATGCTATGGTATTCTTTTTTGTCAATGCTATGGTATTCTTTTTTGTCAATGCTATGATATTCTTCTTGTCAATGCTATGATATTCTTTTTTGTCAATGCTATGATATTCTTTTTGTCAATGCTATGATATTCTTTCTTGTCAATGCTATGATATTCTTTCTTGTCAATGCTATGATATTCTTTTTTGTCAATGCTATGATATTCTTTTTTGTCAATGCTATGATATTCTTTTTTTGTCAATGCTATGATATTCTTTTTTGTCAATGCTATGATATTCTTTTTGTCAATGCCATGATATTCTTTTTTGTCAATGCTATGATATTCTTTTTTGTCAACGCTATGATATTCTTTTTGTCGATGCTATGATATTCTTTTTTGTCAATGCTATGATATTCTTTTTTGTCAATGCTATGATATTCTTCTTTTGTCAATGCTATGATACTTTTTTTGTCAATGCTATGATATTCTTAGAGCTCAGAATCGATCTTTGTCCTATGCAATAACTTCCTTCTCTCCCAAAGATTTCCTCCTGATTAGTGCGGAGTGTTGGCAGGACCTACTGGTAGATCTTACTTCTTTCTCTTTACTTTCACTCTTATTTCATCTTGTTGTTTCCTCTTAATTCACTTTGTCAACGGTGGACGTGGTAAATTCAATTTAACTACCAAGTCAACTCTCATTAGTTCTTCACAAGAAGGGTTTCTCCCATCGGTATGTTTGGCTATTTGCCTCAAACAAAGTTATTGTTCATTCGATTCATGTGAAGGTTGTCGGTGGCTAGACTTGGGATCATGAGGTCTGGGTGTCGGTGGCTCATGAGGTCTGGGTTCGGATCCTGGATCCAAGCTATGTTGCTTGGGAAAGACAATTAATGACACATTTCCCCAATTGATACAGATACAAATGGGAGACAATTAATCACATATTTCCTCAATTGATCCGATGCAAACGGGGGAGACAATTAATCACATATTTCCTCAATTGATCCGATGCAAACGGGGAGACAATTAATCACATATTTCCTCAATTGATCCAGATGCAAGTGGTGAGACAATTAATCACACATTTCCCCAATTGATCTAGATGGAAATGGGCAGATAATCACACATTTCCCCAATTGATCTAGATGCAAATGGGAGATAACCACACATATCCCCAATTGATCTAGATGCAAACGGAGAGACAACTACACATTTCCCCAATTGATCTAGATGCAAACGGAGAGACAACCACACATTTCCCCAATTGATCTAGATGCAAATGGGGAGACAACCACACATTTCCCCAATTGATCTAGATGCAAACGGGGAGACAATTAATCACATATTTCCTCAATTGATCCGATGCAAACGGGGAGACAATTAATCACATATTTCCTCAATTGATCCAGATGCAAGTGGTGAGACAATTAATCACACATTTCCCCAATTGATCTAGATGCAAATGGGCAGATAATCATACATTTCAATTGATCTAGATGCAAATGGGGAGATAACCACATATCCCCAATTGCAATTTATCCCCAATTGATCTAGATGTAAATGGGGAGATAATCCACATATCCCCAATTGATCTAGATGTAAATTTTCAATCACACATTTTTGATCTAGATGCAAATGGGGAGACAACTTTTTCCCAATTTATCTAGATGCAAATGGGGAGATAATCACACATTTCCCCAATTGATCTAGATGCAAATGGGGAGACAACTTCACATTTCCCAATTGATCTAGATGCAAATGGAGAGATAATCACACATTTCACCAATTGATCTAGATGTAAACTGGAGAGACAACCACACATTTCCCCAATTGATCTAGATGCAAACGGGGAGATAATCACACATTTCCCCAATTGATCTAGATGCAAATGGGGAGACAATCACGCATTTTCCCAATTGATCTAGATGCAAATGGGAGACAATCACACATTTCCCCACCATCTAGATGCAAACGGAGAGACAATCACACATTTCCCCAATTGATCTAGATGCAAATGGGGAGACAATCACACATTTCCCCAATTGCTCTAGATGCAAATGGGGAGACAATCACACATTTCCCCAATTGATCTAGATGCAAATGGGGAGATAATCACACATTTCCCCAATTGATCTAGATGCAAATGGGGAGATAATCACACATTTCCCCAATTGATCTAGATGCAAACGGAGAGACAATCACACATTTCCCCAATTGATCTAGATGCAAATGGGGAGACAATCACACATTTCCCCAATTGATCTAGATGCAAACGGAGAGACAATCACACATTTCCCAATTGATCTAGATGCAAATGGGGAGATAATCACACATTTCCCCAATTGATCTAGATGCAAATGGAGAGCAGTATCAGGTTGGGAGTGAGTCTGCAACTATGTAGTGTCCTCCTAAGTTTCATTTTGCGCTATAGAAACCGGGGTGAGCTCTAGCTCCATGGGCAGTAATTAATAATTAACCCTATTTTTTGTTTTACAACTTGATTCCTTTCTGACGATATGGATTAGATAGGAAATTTCCATACAATTCTTGCGTGAGTTTTTGTTGTCCTTTTCTTTGGGCTGTGATGTTTTTGGTTTGTTTGTGTTGTCCTCTGTTTGGGCTGTGATGTTTTTGGTTTGTTTTTGTTGTAATTTCTTTGGGCTGTGATGTTTTTGGTTTGTTTGTGTTGTCCTCTCTTGGGGCTGTGATGTTTTTGGTTTGTTTGTGTTGTCCTCTCTTGGGGCTGTGATGTTTTTGGTTTGTTTGTGTTGTCCTTTCTTTGGGGCTGTGATGTTTTTGGTTTGTTTGTGTTGTTCTTTCTTTGGGCTGTGATGTTTTTGGTTTGATTGTGTTGTCCTTTCTTTGGGGCTGTGATGTTTTTGGTTTGTTTTTGTTGTCCTTTCTTTGGGGCTGTGATATTTTTGGTTTGTTTGTGTTGTACTTTCTTTGGGCTGTGATGTTTTTGGTTTGTTTGTGTTGTCCTTTCTTTGAGCTGTCATGTTTTTGGTTTGTTTTTGTTGTCTTTTCTTTGGGCTGTGATGTTTTTGGTTTGTTGGTGTTGTACTTTCTTTGGGGCTGTGATGTTTTTGGTTTGTTTGTGTTGTCATTTCTTGGGGCTGTAATGTTTTTGATTTGTTCGTTTGTCCCTTCTTTGGGCTGTGATGTTTTTGGTCTGTTTGTGCTTTCGACATTCCCTTTCGAGAGACTGATCCAACAAACTGATTTCGGATGTGTACAAGAACTTCAATTGTATAACTAGTCTAGAGTACTTAGTAGCAATAAATCTTTAAGACATCGACGCTTTTTTTATACTATTAACAAATATCTATGGGAATTGTTGATTTAAAAAAAAAATTTAGTATCCACAGGCACTCATATATATATATATATATATATATATATATATATATATATATATATATATATATATATATATATATATATATATATATATATATATTCTGAGTTGGTCGTTCTTTATTCACCGAAGTCTGTGGTGCCAATCCACTAGGAGTAACCATATTTCCCAGATTGTTTTCACTTGTAGAAGTTTCTACCAGAAGTGATGTAATGAAAATTGCATTGTTTCCCTTTTTGAGTAGAATGTTCATACACCTAAGATACCGTTTTGAACAGGTTTTGTGATTTAAAGTTAATAAACGATGGAATAGTTCACACCTACCTAATGGAATACTGACTTGGT
Source organism: Doris montereyensis (assembly GCA_037039925.1). Taxonomy (NCBI): domain Eukaryota; kingdom Metazoa; phylum Mollusca; class Gastropoda; order Nudibranchia; family Dorididae; genus Doris; species Doris montereyensis. Next base: position 268,008 of record JAXRKP010000465.1, read on the forward strand.
GTGATCTGGGGTGTAACCGGAATTTTTGTCAGTTATAATAATCCGGATATAATAATGGTGTGATCTGGGGTGTAACATGCTTATTAGTAATTTTTGTCAGTTACAAACCCAGAGATCACCGCCAAACTTCAAACAAACAAACAAACAAACGAACAAACAAACTAACACAAGTCTTTGCCTTTTCATTTTAATCGACTATTTAAACTTTCAAAGATTGTTTCTCAATATTTTGACCAATTTTGTTACATGAAAGGATTTTGGGTTTTTTTCCATCGCAAAACAGAATATGTTAGTGTCATTTTCCCCGTTTTGTTCGTTCTTTTCGACTTTCTTACACACGTGATTGCTTACTTGCTTGCTTGCTTGCTTGCTTATTTGCTTACTTACTTACATACTTACACACGCACCTACTTACTTACTTACTTACTTACATACATACTTACTTACTTACTTACTTACTTACATACGTACTTATTTACTTACATACGTGCTTTACTTATTTTTACTTACTTACATACGTACTTACGTACTTATTTACTTACTTACTTATTTACTTACTTTTTTACATACTTATTTACATACTTATTTACTTACTTATTTACTTACTTATTTACATACTTATTTACTTACTTATTTACTTACTTATTTACATACTTATTTACATACATACTTACTTACTTATTTACTTACTTACTTACATACTTACTTATTTACTTACTTACTTATTTATTTCCTTACTTATTTACTTACTTATTTATTTCCTTACTTATTTACTTACTTACTTACTTACATACTTACTTACTTGCTTACTTACTTACTGACTTGCTTACAAACTTACTTACTACTTATTTACTTACAACTTATTTATTTATTTACATATGTGCTTACTTACTTACTTATTTACTTACTTACTTACTTATTTACTTACATACGTGCTTACTTACTTACTGACTTGCTTACTTACTTACTTACTTATTTTTCTTACTTACTTACTTGCTTACTTATTTACTTATTTACATACGTACTTATTTACTTACACGTGCTAACTTACTTACTGACTTGCTTACTTACTTACTTAAAATAAAATACTTACTATCTAAAGCTACTCACAAAATGAAAGTTCACCAGGGTCTCTGCAAATGCTTACTTTTTGCCTGAATTTTCTTATATATACACACACACACACGCGCACACACATGCATATATCTTATATCTATTGATTATTCTATTATGCAGTCAATTACTAAGGAGAAAAGAAACAAAAAGAGCGGAAAGATACATCATTGCCTCACCCCAGTATTGATCTTTCAGTTATCTACTAATTTTCTTGTCCACTTATGGTGTTTGCATTTTGAGCAATTATTAAAAAACTTTTTTGCTGACAATTTTCTTGGGGGTGTGATAATGACGCATTGTGATACATAACCGTAATCGAATACAATAAGAACTGTGACTAACTTCAACACAATCCTTATGTTCTAAAATTTGACATCGTGTAAATATTATAAAATTGAGGTTCTCGGGCTTTTAAAAATCAGTGACCGGAAAAGCATTTGAATTTTATTTTATTTTTATTTTATTTTATTTTATTTTATTTTATTTTATTTTATTTTATTTTATTTTATTTTATTTGACCTGATCTGATTTTATATTATTTTATTTTATTTTATTTTATTTTTATTTTATTTTATTTTATTTGATCTGATCAGTAATGATTAACCAGAGGGAAAACTAAGAGAAGAAATCAGCCAGAGAATCCAAAAGGCAAGGGCAATATATAACCATCTGGGAAAGGCATTTGTAGGTGAACAAGAATAGTCAACGAAAACCAAAATGGCAGTATGCAACACAGTTTATTGTCCTACTCTCCTCTATGACAGTGAAACCTTGACCTTAGATAGTAGAATACAGTAGAATACAGGCAGCCGAAATGAAATATCTAGGAAGAGTAGTAGGGAAAACTAAAAGAGACAAAATCAGAAACACAGCAATAAAAGATCGAATCAAAGCAGATAGCATAAAATCAACCTGAGATGGTTTGGGCATGTTAACACAATGTATGACAATAGAATACCTAATTCAGTATACAGTGCTAAAATTCAATGTAAAAGACCAAAAGGCAAACCTCCGGAGAAAGTGGGAAGAAGATATAAAAGACGCATAAACGCAAAGAAATTTAACTTTCACCGAAGGAAACAGAAAATGTCATGACAGGGCAGCATGGAGAAAGATCATTTTGGGCATCTAAAACCCATACACCGCAAGGTAGAATGGGAAACGATCAAAAGAAAGAAAGAAACACATTGTTGCTCTGTTTAAGGTCAATGAAACTCAAAGGCCTAAGGGTACGTTTCTATGTGTCCCTCATGCGTGATACGTGATACGTGATGAGTCACGCGTGATGCGTATTGCCTGATTCCATGTGAACGTATACATGATGAGTCCATGCGTATTGCCGGATTCCAAGTGAATGTATACATGATGTGTGATGCGTATTGCCTGATTCCATGTGAACGTATACATGATGAGTGATGCGTGATGCATGATGTGTGATTGCCTGATTCCAATATGTGAATGTATATACATGATGTGTTATGCATATTGCCTGTTTCCATGTGAACGTATACATGATATGTTATGCGTATTGCCTGATTCATGTGAACGTATACATGATATGTGCATATTGCCTTCCATGTGAACGTATACATGATATGTTATGCATTGCCTGATTCTATATGTGAACGTATACATGATATGTTATGCATATTGCCTGTTTCCATGTGAACGTATACATGATATGTTATGCGTATTGCCTGATTCTATGTGAACGTATACATGATATGTTATGCGTATTGCCTGATTCTTTGTGAACGTATACATGATATGTTATGCGTATTGCCTGATTCCATGTGAACGTATACATGATATGTTATGCGTATTGCCTGATTCTATGTGAACGCATGCATGATGCGTTATGTGTATTGCCTGATTCTATGTGAACGTATACATGATGCGTTATGCGTATTGCCTGATTCTATGTGAACGTATACATGATGAGTGATCCGTATTGCCTGATTCCATGTGAACGTATACATGATGTGTGATGCATATTGCCTGACTCCATTTGAACGTATACATGATGCGTGATGTGTATTGCCTGATTCCATGTGAACGTATACATGATGCGTGACGTGTATTGCCTGATTCCATGTGAACGTATACATGATGCGATGTATGCCTGATTCCATGTGAACGTATACATGATATGTTATGCGTATTGCCTGATTCCATGTGAACGTATACATGATATGTTATGCGTATTGCCTGTTCTATGTGAACGCATGCATGATGCGTTATGCATATTGCCTGATTCTATGTGAACGTATACATGATGCGTTATCGTATTGCCTGATTCCATGTGAACGTATACATGATGAGTGATCCATATTGCCTGATTCCATGTGAACGTATACATGATCTGTGATGCATATTGCCTGACTCCATTTGAACGTATACATGATGCGTGATGTGTATTGCCTGATTCCATGTGAACGTATACATGATGCGTGATGTGTATTGCTGATTCCATGTGAACGTATACATGATGCGTGATGTGTATTGCCTGATTCCATGTGAACGTATACATGATGCGTGATGTGTATTGCCTGATTCCATTTGAACGTATACAGGATGCGTGATGTGTATTGCCTGATTCCATGTGAACGTATACATGATGTGATGTGTATTGCCTGATTCCATGTGAACGTATACATGATGCGTGATGTGTATTGCCTGATTCCATGTGAACGTATACATGATGCGTGATGTGTATTGCCTGATTCCATGTGAACGTATACATGATATGTTATGCATATTGCCTGATTCCATGTGAACGTATACATGATATGTTATGCATATTGCCTGATTCCATTCCATTTGAACGTATACATGATATGTTATGTGTATTGCCTGATTCCATGTGAACGTATACATGATATGTTATGCATATTGCCTGATTCCATGTGAACGTATACATGATTCCATGCGTGATGCGTGTATTGCCTGATTCCATGTGAACGTATACATGATGCGTGATGTGTATTGCCTGATTCCATGTGAACGTATACATGATATGTTATGCATATTGCCTGATTCCATGTGAACGTATACATGATATTTATGTATTGCCTGATTCCATGTGAACGTATACATGATGCGTGATGAGTATTGCCTGATTCCATGTGAACGTATACATGATGCGTGATGTGTATTGCCTGATTCCATGTGAACGTATACAAGATATGTTATGCATATTGCCTGATTCCATGCGAACGTATACATGATGCGTGATGCATATTGCCTGATTCCATGTGAACGTATACAAGATATGTTATGCACATTGCCTGATTTCAAGTGAACGTATACATGATGCGTGATGCATATTGCCTGATTCCATGTGAACGTATACATGATATGTTATGCATATTGCCTGATTCCATGTGAACGCATACATGATATGTTATGCATATTGCCTGATTCCATGTGAACGTATACATGATATGTTATGCATATTGCCTGATTCCATGTAAAACGAACATGATATGTTACTTGCCTGATTCCATGTGAACGTATACATGATATGTTATGCATATTGCCTGATTCCATGTGATTCCATGTAAACGTAGATATGTTATGCGTATTTCCATGAATTGTGTATTTATGATATTGCCTGATTCCATGTGAACGTATACATGATATGTTATACATGATATTGCCTGATTCCATGTGAACGTATACATGATATGTTATGCAATTGCCTGATTCCATATGAACGTATACATGATATGTTATGTGTATTGCCTGATTCCATGTGAACGTATACATGATATGTTATGCATATTGCCTGATTCCATGTGATATACATATGCGTGATGCGACCTGATTCCATGTGAACGTATACAAGATAATGCGTATTGCCTGATTCCAACGTATACAAGATATGTTATCATATTGCCTTTTATGGGCATAATTACATTTATGTACGTGATCTGTCATTTGTTCTTTGAGAATAGCCCTGAAAACATCCCAAAAGCTCATTGCAGCTAGAAGCTAGAAGGCAAAAACAGCAATTGAAGATGATTGAATTGTAACCTTGAGTTGTTGTTTTTTATATTGCTATCTAAAGAATGAAAAACAAAACAGATAGATAACTCAATTTCTCTGGATCTCAAATATGTATTTATTGTGTTTTGACGAATAGATCCCCTGATGATCTACATAACTAGATAACTCAATTCATCAATTGATTTATCAAATAGATATCTGATGATCTACATAACTAGATAACTCAATTCATCAATTGATTTATCAAATAGACTATCTGATGATCTACATAACTAGATAACTCAATTCATCAATTGATTTATCAAATAGACCATCTGATGATCTACATAACTAGATAACTCAATTCATCAATTGATTTATCAAATAGACCATCTGATGATCTATAACTAGATAACTCAATTCATCAATTGATTTATCAAATGAACCATCTGATGATCTACATAACTAGATAACTCAATTCATCAATTGATTTATCAAATAGGCCATCTGATGATCTTCATAACTAGATCACTCAATTAATCAATTGATTTATCGACTAGACCATCTGATGATCTACATAACTAGATAACTCAATTCATCAATTGATTTATCGAATAGACCATCTGATGATCTACATAACTAGATAACTCAATTAATCAATGGATTGATCAAATAGGCCATCTGATGAGATGAAGTGTTACGACATTCTGCTATTGTAGGCGGTCAAAGATACAACTTTGGAAACGGGCTTCTCGGGATATCCACAGGACGATAACCCCGATGTCGGTAGAATGGCTCGGTACGTTCATGCATCACACACACGGAAAGACATACGCACACATGGAAACAGGCACATACGTATCATGCATCACGGATACGCATCACATGGAAACAGGCAATACGTATCATGCATCACGGATACGCACACATGGAAACAGGCAATACACATCATGCATCACGGATACGCACACATGGAAACAGGCAATGCACATCACACATCACGTATACGCACACATGGAAACAGGCAATACGCATCATGCATCACGGATACGCACACATGGAAACAGGCAATACATATCATGCATCACGGATACGCACACATGGAAACAGGCAATACGCATCATGCATCACGTCATATGCACACATGGAAACTGCAATACACATCATGCATCACGTATACGCACACATGGAAACAGGCAATGCACATCATTCATCACGTATGCACACATGGAAACACAGGCAATACGCATCATGCATCACGTATACGCACACATGGAAACAGGCAATACGCATCATGCATCACACACCACGTATACGCACACATGGAAACAGGCAATACGTCATCATGCATCACGTATACGCACCCATGGAAACAGGCAATGCACAACATGCATCACGTATACGCACACATGGAAACAGGCAATACGCATCATGCATCACGTATACGCACACATGGAAACAGGCAATACGTATCATGCATCACGTATACGCACACATGGAAACAGGCAATACGTCATCATCACATCACGTATACGCACACATGGAAACAGGCAATGCATATCATGCATCACGGATACGCACACATGGAAACAGGCAATACGCATCATGCATCACGGATACGCACACATGGAAACAGGGCAATCACACATCATGCATCACGGATACGCACACATGGAAACAGGCAATACATATCATGCATCACGTGATATGCACACATGGAAACAGGCAATGCACGCATCATGCATCACGCATATGCACACATGGAAACTGGCAATACGCATCATGCATCACACATCCCGTATACGCACACATGGAAACAGGCAATGCAAACACATACGCATCATGCATCACGCATACACACACATGGAAACAGGCAATACACATCATGCATCACGTATACGCACACATGGAAACAGGCAATGCACATCATGCATCACACATATGCACACATAAACAAGCAATACGTATCATGCATCACGGATACGCACACATGGAAACAGGCAATGCACATCACATCACACATCACGTATACGCACACATGGAAACAGGCAATACACATCACATCATCACGTATACGCACACATGGAAACAGGCAATGCGTCACACATCACACATCACGTATACGCACACATGGAAACAGGCAATGCACATTACACATCACATCACATCACGCATACGCACACATGGAAACAGGTAATGCACATCACACATCACACATCACGTATACGCACAGGCATGGAAACACATCAATACGTATACGCACACATCACACATCTCATCACATCACGTATACGCACACATGGAAACAGGCAATGCAATCACACATCATGCATCACGTATACGCACACATGGAAACAGGCAATGCACAGCACATCATGCATCACGCATACGCACATATGGAAACAGGCAATGCACATCACACATCATGCATACGCACACATGGAAACAGGTAATGCACATCGCATCATCACATCACGTATACGCACACATGGAAACAGGCAATGCACATCACACATCATCACATCAGGTATACGCACACATGGAAACAGGCAATGCACATCACATATCACACATCACGTATACGCACACATCACACATCTCACATCACACATCACGTATATGCACACATAGAAACAGGCACTGGGCATCACACATCACACATGAAGCATACACACACATGGAAACAGGAAATACACATCACATCACACATGAAGCATACACACACATGGAAACAGGAAATACACATCACACATCACACATGAAGCATACACACACATGGAAACAGGAAATACACATCACACATCACACATGAAGCATACACACACATGGAAACAGGAAATACACATCACACATCACACATGAAGCATACGCACACATGGAAACAGGCAAAAAGCATCACACATCACGCATGATGCATACTTTTATAATCTACTTTTTTAAAAAATTATGTCGCAATATAGTTATATTTGTCGTTCAATTTTAATGTAAAATAACAAAAAAAATCGTCATAAAACTAAATATTTCATACGCTTTAAAAAAACACATATTAAAGGGTATACAGTAAGTACCCAGTTTGAAAAGAGGTCAATGTCTTTTTCGTGTCAACCTCGACGGTATCAATAAAACCGTATAAGAACAATACACAACCAATTACTTTATTGCCAAGCTTCGTTTAATGTTAGCAAATGTATTACTTTAAGCTTAAGAATAAATGTAGATTAGCCTGAATCTGAAGAAAACGATAATGAAGAGGAATAAGATGATTTTGTTGCCTTTAAAAGAAAGCATACATTAAGAAAGACATGAAAGGCAAATTCAAGCTGTAAACCATGTAAATGAGAGGTGTTATGATCACTTTTTTGTGTACAAATGCTATGAAGAGAACTTGTTTGTTAGCTCAGTAGGTACTGCACTCGCTCTTACGAAGCCAAAGGTCGTGGTTTCAAATCCCTCTCTCTCTCTCTCTCTCTCTCTCTCTCTCTCTCTCTCTCTCTCTCTCTCTCTCTCTCTCTCTCTCTCTCTCTCTCTCAATTATTTTCTCTTTTCTCAATTAATCACTGTTTCTACCCCTCTCTTTTTCTTCTTTTTTTTTCGCATGGTATTTCGACATCGAACACTAAATGAACTAATTTTTTTTTAAATTAACACGAAACAAGAACAATCCTCTGATAACTGCGCAGTATGGCATAAGGAAGCGGGGTATTAAATTGTGAACAAATATCAGAGGTAAAAAAACCAAGAAAGCGGGGTTTAAATTGTGGACATACATCAGAGGTAAAAAACCAAGAAAGCGGGGGTTTAAATTGTGGACATACATCAGAGGTAAAAAACCAAGAAAGCGGGGGTTTAAATTGTGGACATACATCAGAGGTAAAAAACCAAGAAAGCGGGGTTTAAATTGTGGACAAGCAGAAGTAAAACCAAGAAAGCGGGGGTTGTGGACATACATCAAAAAAAACTAAAACGAATTAATATCGGTAGGTCAATGTTCGATCCAAAAATGATAATAATATTTTAATACTAGACCCAAAATCTATAACATAACTTACAACACCAACATAAACCATTTTCCATTAGTATGTATGTGACCCACTACCATAAATCAACCTCATTTTATTCCTACAGATGAACAATATCTTGACATGAATCTGATAAAAGTCACAATAACAGATGTGGTGACTAATTTCCTCTTTAATATTAGTGAACAAAAGTAACAGGTGCAGATAAATCATCTTAAAAATATTTAAAATATAATATGCATATGAAATAGCCGAAATATTCTAAGGACGGTGATCTGCAGATAAAGGCCATTCCTGAGCACTGACGCAAAACAGCGACATAATTTACATATTTAAATCAGGTGAATCAAATTAAAAACGTCACTCTGATACCAAAATTGGATTAATATCCTTGGGTTGAATTCAAATATGCGCCTTGACAGTAATACTCAAGATTTGAGTTGGTCAGTTTTTATTATGAAGAAGAGGAGATTCGATTACATCTTGTTGAAACATCTTGTTGAAAAATCGTGTTGAAACATCTTACTAAAGAGTTATCTAGAGAAGAGAGCGATACTTTATATTCCGAGGTGATTTGATTTGATTTTACCCACATCCACAACTCAGGTGATCTCTGGGTTTTGGGTAAGATTTCTTTAATACTTTGCCCGGACTACCTTGTAAGCAACCAAGGGATCTTTAACGTGCACAGAGTGCTGTGATATACACACGGGACCTCCTTTTTTATCGTCGGTCTCCGATGGGATTACATGTCGATTCACATACCCGGACCAGGGGGGGGAGATTTTGCTCGAAAAACTAGAGAAAATATGTCAACCGTCGGCGGGGCTCGAACCCACTACCATTTGGTTGAGAGACCGACACTTTGCCTCTGGACTACCGAGTCTCCCTATTCCAGAGGTGCGTTCAGTAGGTAACAGGTTTGATTTTCACTTTGCAACACACGCAGTGGGCACGGTGGCCCAGATGCAGGACGTCGGCCTCTCAACCAGAAGGCTGTGGGTTCAAACACCGGCAGGTTGAATTTTTTTTTCTCGAATTTTTCGGTAAAATGAGTCCATTCCACAGTCTTACTGTACTTCCAGTCTTACTGTACTTCCACAGTAAAAATGAGTCCATTCACACAGTCTTACTGTACTACTAGGGTAAAATGAGTCCATTCCACAGTCTTACTGTACTACTAGGGTAAAAGTGAGTCCATTCCACAGTCTTACTGTACTACTAGGGTAAAATGAGTCCATTCCACAGTCTTACTGTACTACTAGGTAAAATGAGTCCATTCCACAGTCTTACTGTACTACTAGGGTAAAATGAGTCCATTCCACACAGCCTTACTGTACTACTGTACTACTAGGTAAAATGAGTCCATTCCACAGTCCCCATTCCACTACTTCCACAGTCTTACTGTACTAGGGTAAAATGAGTCCATTCCACAGTCTTACTGTACTACTAGGGTAAAATGAGTCCATTCCACAGTCTTACTGTACTAGGGTAAATGAGTCCATTCCACAGTCTTACTGTACTAGAGTAAAATGAGTCCATTTCCATTGTCTTACTGTACTACTAGATAAAATGAGTCAATTCCATGGCCTTAAATTGTACTAAGGTAAAATTCAATTCCATTGTCCTGTACTAGGCTAAAAAATGAGTCAATTCCATGGCCTTATATTGTACTCAGGTAAAATGAGTCAATTCCCCTGCCTTTACTGTACTAAGGTAAAATGAGTCCATTCCACAGCCTTACTGTCCACAGTCTTAGAGTAAAAATGAGTCCATACTCTAAAATGGTCCTTAGTCTTACTGTACTTAGGGTCCATTTCCACAGTCATTCTATGGCCATTAGTCTTACTGTATTAGGGTAAAATGAGTCCAATTCCTTATACTGTATTAGGGTAAAACGAGTCCATTAAATAAAATGAGTCCATTAGCTTTACTGTATTAGGTAAAATGAGTCCATTCCACAGTCTTAAACTAGGTAAATGAGTCATTCCATTGCCTTATACTGTATTAGGGTAAAATGAGTCCATTCCACATATGGCCTTATACTGTATTAGGGAATCCATTCCAAAACTACTAGTAAAATGAGTCCATTCTACTAATGTAAAATGAGTCAGTCATTACTAGGGTAAAATGAGTCCATTCCACAGTCTTACTGTACTTAGAGTCCAAAACGAGTCCATTTTATGGCCTTATACTGTGTTGTACTAGGGTAAAACGAGTCCATTCCTCTTATTACTATGGCCTTATACTGTATTCCACAGGGTAAAACGAGTCTATTCTATGGCCTTATACTGTATTAGGGTAAAACGAGTCCATTCTATGGCCTTATACTGTATTAGGGTAAAACGAGTCCATTTTATGGCCTTATACTGTATTAGGGTAAAACTGTACTAGGGTAAAAGTCCATTTTATGGCCTTATACTGTATTAGGGTAAAACAGAGTCCATTCTATGGCCTTATACTGTATTAGTAAATGGTAAAACTAAGGGAGTCAATTCCACAGCCTTACTACTGTACTAGGTAAAATAGTCAATTCCATGAGTCAATTCTACTTAGTAGGGTAAAATGAGTCAATTCCACAGCCTTACTATACTAGGGTATAATGAGTCAATTCCACAGCCTTACTATACTAGGGTAAAATGAGTCTGTATTCATTCCACAGCCTTCACTGTACTAGGAGTAAAATGAGTCAATTCCAACAGCCTTACTATACTAGGGTCCACAGCCTTAAATGAGTCAATTCCACAGCCTCACTGTACTAGGATAAAATGAGTCATTCAACAGCCTTACTGTACTAGGGTAAAATGAGTCCATTCCACAGCCTTACTGTACTAGGGTAAAATGAGTCAATTCCACAGCCTTACTGTACTATGGTAAAATGAGTCAATTCCCCAGCCTTACTGTACTATGGTAAAATGAGTCAATTCCACAGCCTTACTGTACTAGGGTAAAATGAGTGCATACGATGATCAATGTTTGAAGATTGAAACCATATTGTATGTTTGGCAGCCTGACCCATGATTGTTCTTGTATTAAGTTTGTGAAGGAATTTTACTTTACTGTAAGACAATAAATGTTACAGCTATGCACATATACAGCAGCCAATGGATTTGTTTTGTTTTTTTCTTCTGAGTACGTTGTTTGGTGTTTGTGTGATGACCAATCGATGATTGTTTTTTTTTAAATTTTGATTCTTTTCCAAATTGTTCCTGACAGTTCCTGATAACACTTTTGCTCTGCTTCACCAAGACCAGACGACATCTGTGGCCCAATTTTCTTGGCGGACGACCCGGTGTAGCATAGTAAGTATAAAAATCGATGACGTAATGTAATCTTAACGATGACGATAACGATACAGATGGATTTATAGTCTGTATCCCGCAAAAGACTTAATTAATTTTTTGTGCAATAAAGAAAGATATAAAAGATCATTCTTCCCATCTGTATTATTATCACTACTACCATCACCAGTTTCATTATCATCACCATTCTTCTGAACATTATTCATTGCAATGGCTACGTTTAGATGTATTAGAAAAGTGTTAATTATTTGTTGTTATGTTATACATTACTTGATCTCGTAATGCTTAAATGTGTGTAAGCTTTTGTGTGTGAAGAATAATTTGTGTATGGTAGATGTGTTTTGTAGGGTTGTATTTCATATTACTATATGGAAGGTACTGTAATACCAACACAATGTGCCGCGTTTGGACAATAAAGTTGTATCTTATCTTATCTTACTGTATATCATTTATCCCCTAGCATGCCATTGCATTCAAAGTTTGTCACAACTCCCAGAATAGCATACAGTACCGACCGCCCGTTAGGCGCTTCATACTAACATTGTGACAATAGGTTTTGTTTTTCTACCTGTAGCTGGGTATTCATTCGCACCTGAGTGAAGTGAAGAAAGAAGCGTGAAACACCTTTCCTAAGAGTACAACATTGAGAAAAAAATATCTGGGCCAGTTATAGGTTTTTGAATGTGTGTCGTCGTAATTACAAACTTACAAGCAATGCGGTTTCGATTTAACGCCAAAATGCGGGGATTCAGACTATAAACCATTTTAATCTTTATTTGATTTTCCATTACTGTTTTTCATTTTTTCCAAAATTTATTTATGCAAATATCTATGTACATGTATATATAATTATATATTATTCAATTATTTGTCGCTTTATATATTTAGACTACTTGAACAATTTTATCATGCAATTATTTTATTTCAACATATCCCATCGTCGTGTGTCGTTGTGTTTAATCTCCCAGTCCCTTGATGTGTCGACTAGGGCTAAACGACTCAATACGCATGTGCCTATGTATCGTTGTGTTTAATCTCCCCAGTCCCTTGGATGTGTCGACCAGGGCTAAACGACTCCAATACGCATGTGACTATGTATCGTTGTGTTTAATCTCCCCAGTCCCTTGGATGTGTCGCCTAGGGCTAAACAACTCCAATATGCATGTGCCTATGTATCGTTGTGTTTTTAATCTCCCCAGTCCCTTGGATGTGTCGACTAGGGTTAAACGACTCCAATACGCATGTGCCTATGTATCGTTGTGTTTAATCTCCCCAGTCCCTTGGATGTGTCGACCAGGGCTAAACGACTCCAATACGCATGTGACTATGTATCGTTGTGTTTAATCTCCCCAGTCCCTTGGATGTGTCGACCAGGGCTAAACGACTCCAATACGCATGTGCCTATGTGTCGTTGTGTTTAATCTCCCCAGTCCCTTGGATGTGTCGACCAGGGCTAAACGACTCCAATACGCATGTGCCAATGTGTCGTTGTGTTTAATCTCCCAGTCCCTTGGATGTAGGTTTCGACTCCAACACGCATGTGACTATGTATCGTTGGTTTAATCTATCCCTGTTTTTGGAACCAGGGCTAAACGACTCCAATACGCATGTGCCTATGTATCGACGACCTATTTGGTGGTGGAGATCGTACTCGGTGGGTTTCTCCTTTTCGATAACGAGTCCAGGTTCATGAGAGGTAAACACAACTAACTCTTTCACATTCATTGTATATATATATAGAGAGAGAGAGAGAGACTTTTAATCACTATTCAATTTTGAAATACGAGAAAGGCGCCATGCATCTCTCTGAGTAGTCATCCCTTTGACAGTGGCCGGTGGTTTTTGAGGCGATGGTGTCAATGGCCGAGCAGTTAGGATGACGAACTAGGGATAATGAGGTCCAGGATTCGAATCCCAGGAAAAGGTTGGTCCGACGTTGTGTTTCCTGGGGAAAGACATTTAACGCGCATAGTCGCCACTCTATGGGTACAAACCCAGGTGTAAATGGGTACAAACACTGAAAGACATTTAACACGCATACGCAGGTGTAAATGGGTACAAATCACTCTACCCAGGCGCAAATGGGTACAAACACTAGTATGGGAGTAATCACCTGCGTCAGACTAACGTCATGTCCGGAAAATAAAATTAGTTCCGTCCGCGCGGGCTCCGAAAATTGTCGTGCTTGGCTTTCCAATTGATCCGAAGAAAGGGATATAGACTTACGCTCGATACAACAGGAGTCACCCATGTTGATCAAGTGAATAGAATAAATTATAGGGTATATTTTCTGGACCAAGGAAAACGCGAAATACCTCAATGGGTTTCAAACACAATGCCTCTGCGCACGCACAGCCTTTAACCCATCGGCCATGCAAAATGTGACCATAACTACCTGTTCCGCTTCATGATACAGAAACCTGGATACGCTCCGGTTTATTGAGCAAATAATGGCCTTGAAAGAACTTTTTTTTGGAAATAACCTTTTATTATCACATCGTTTGGTGTTTTTTTGTGTGCATTTAAAAAAAAATTGTCATAATGATAAGGCTTGAATATCAATGCAATTATACCAGAGAAAACATTGTTAGATCTGAATTTTGAGCGATATGGATGAGTTGTTTGTTTTTTTTCCTTCAGTATCTAATTCTTTTTTATTCAAGCCGGCTATAAACTAGTTAGATTTGTCTTAAGACCAAAGTGGGGATAGATTATATCATTACGTATGGTGAAATGTGAATTGATAGCAAATAAACCTACCCTTGATAGGAGGCATTGAATGATGAAGTGAGGAGGAGGAGGAGGGGGGCGGGGGTCTTTTTACACAATGGTAATATTGGGGTCCCCTGCTCGCTGATACATTGGGCCGCAGTATCTGCAACAGACCTCGATCCAACTGAGGACGTAATCGACTATGGTTTCCGTTTCAAGAGCCTTCTCGGAGTGCAAACATCCCCCACTCCCCCCATTTAGAAGAAGAGGGTATCAGAGAAAGCCATCAGCCATTGATATGTTCCCAGCAAGGGGCTCAAATCTGTAGGATATCAGAGAAAGCAATCAGTCGTTGATATCTTCCCAGCAAGGGGGCTCCTCAAATCTGTAGGATATCAAAGTAAAAAATATTTGATTTTCTGACTTGAGAATCGGGTTCAGTGTTGAATTTGAAAGTGAATTGATTCGAAATAAATACGTTCTTCAAAACATTATATTATTTTATCTATGAATGAATCACGTTTTTGTCAAGAAAGCAAAATTCATATAATATTTAAAATGATAAACTAAGCGTAGAAAAAGGAGAAAAAATCATGGAAGGAGATCTTCATACTTTGATGTATTGATTGCAACAAAATGCCAGTAAACGATCGATTGAAAAGAACTTTCTGGCAATAACAACAAAATGCCAGTAAACGATCGATTAATTATTGTTTTGTGTGATGTCCTTTCGTGCATCATTCAATGACGTCATGTGAACGTGTATGTCACCATGGCGCACCTTAATATAGGAGCATAATTATTTTTTTTTAAATAGCGATATGATGGGATAGGCTCAGACAGCGTATGTTGTACTGTGACTGTGGTTGTGGTTGTGACTGTGCCTGTAACTGTGACTGTGACCTCACAAGGGTCAGTCTCACATCAGCTGTGAGACCTGGTATACAATAAAGTGGGTCAAAAAACGGATGGGATCATTAGGGTTCAGCGTTCAGGGTAAGAGATTATGGATATAATATATTTTGTCCTCATCTTATCTTTAAATGTAGATATGTCTAAGCCGCGTGCAATACCGATTACGAGAACACGGTTGACCTACTTTCACTTAACGCTGCTACAGAGTAAAATTACTATTGCTCTTTCTTGATATCACCCGTACTATATAAAGCGCGTCCTGCGATTGTAACATTCAAAGTACGAGGGGCCAGCTTTATCATAAAGAGAAAAATTATGTTAATATGCTATTGTCTCTAGTAATGGTTGGATTGATATGATGTCCGACATGACAGTGGCTTGTCTCTCTATTGTGTTTGCATTATATTATTGGATATCATTTCACCACGTCCTCTTTATCAATCAATAAATCCAGTTATGTGGGGGTGGGGGTGTTGTTTTTTGCGTGTGTGTCTTATTATCGATAATCTCATGAGGTCAAGAGCGATAACTTGTTTGTCCTATCGAATGAGATTTTAGATACAATAATATGAAGCTGAATTGAATTGAATTGAATTGAATTGAATTGAATTGATTCAAGTGAACTAAATGCATTTTATTATCTATGAAGGAAAATTTGTTTTTGAGCACAACCAAAATGTAGAATAAGTATAAACTACAAATACTATGAAGCATCTAACTGTACACTACATTAGAAGTAATTCATTAACATTAGCATAATGATATAATACAATCATCATACATCAGTATAAAATGTGATTATGATGGTTTTGATGAGGGTCAATTTACAACGATGTTGATAAGGATGATGATGGTTATTATGGTGGTAATAATGATGTTGATGATAAGGATGATAATGATGATGATGATAAGGATGATAATGATGATGATGATGATGATGATGATGATGTTGGTGGTGGTGGGTGATTGTGATTCAATTGATTATGATGATGTTGGTGAGGACGACAATGATCAAGTGATTTGTCATTTGTACTCATATTCACAATCGCTTTTGATATTGTCATTTGACTTTATACATTGTATATACAACCGCTTGGTGATATTGTCATTTGACTTTATACATTGTATATACAACCGCTTGGTGATATTGTCATTTGACTTTATACATTGTATATACAACCGCTTGGTGATATTGTCATTTGACTTTATACATTGTATATACAACCCTTGGTGATATTGTCATTTGACTTTATACATTGTATATACAACCGCTTGGTGATATTGTCATTTGACTAGATACATTGTATATACAACCGCTTGGTGATATTGTCATTTGACTTTATACATTGTATTCACAATCGCTTGGTGATATTGTCATTTGACTAGATACATTGTATTCACAATTGCTTGGTGATATTGTCATTTGACTTTATACATTGTATATACAACCGCTTGGTGATATTGTCATTTGACTGATATTGTCATTTTTGACATTTTATACATTGTATATACAACCGCTTGGTGATATTGTCATTTGACTTTATACATTGTATATACAATCGCTTGGTGATATTGTCATTTGACTAGATACATTCACAATCGCTTGGTGATATTGTCATTTGACTAGATACATTGTATTCACAATCGCTTGGTGATATTGTCATTTGGCTATATACATTGTATACACAATTGCTTGGTGATATTGTCATTTGACTATATACATTGTATACACAATTGCTTGGTGATATTGTCATTTGACTAAATACATTGTATTCACAACCCCTTGGTGATATTGTCAAACAGCATGGGATAAACCATCACTTGTATGCTGACGATACGCTACTTTACAAATCCACCGTTTCTATAAATACGATATAATTACTTGAAATCCATGGGATTATTTATATCTCATGGAAAAGCGTGGATGACTACTAACAAGCTTAAACTGAATGATGAATGAACCGAAATATTACTATGCAATCAAAGAATCTTAGTTGGCCTGACGGAACTAACTCTATGAAGGTCGAAAACGAAGGAATAAAATTCACGCATAACGCTAAAGATCTTGGGGTATGTTTCAATGATAATTTGACTATGGAACATCATTTAAAACATCTCTGTAAACTCTTTACCTCGAAATCAGACGATTAGGCCACCTATCAAACTTTCTTGATCTAGTTCTCTTAAAACATTGAGTTCGGCATACATTTTCAAAATTGATTATTGCAACTCCCTGTTTAATAATTTACCTGATGTCTTGATTCATAAGCTCCAACGTATCCAAAACCATGCGGCCAGAGTGATTATGAAGAAAAGAAAATATGGACATATTACCCCTATGGTCATGTCTCTGCATTGGCTCCCGATCGATAAACGAATAATATACAAAATTGCGTCATTGTGTTACAAATTATGTAAAACTGATAGAGCTTCAAATTATTTTAAATGACCTGATCTCTGGTTATGTTCCATCTCGCCAACTGAGAACTACTCATCAATGTCTGTTAAGCGTTTCCCCCAAAGAAAGACCTGACAAAACTGTCACTGCGCTCTTTTAAATACGCAGGTCCTCCCGTCTGGGATTCTCTTCCACTGTCAATACTATCTATGGTTAACACGTCGGAAGACACATTTAAAAAACATCTCAAAACATACCTAATGCGATTTTCTTAGAAGAAAAGTAATTGTTCTAAGCATGCACTTTTAATTCATGTACCATACACCTTTATAAATGGTATTTACTTATTTATTTATTTATTTAATTATTTTTATTTTTTTTATTCTGTATATGTACATTGTTCTTGTTTTGTTTACTATGTATGTATAAATGCGCATAGAGCTGTCGTAAGAGGAGTGGGCGCTATATAAATGAATAATATTATTATTATTATTTTATTATTATTATTATCATTATTATTAAATGAATATATTATTATTATTATATTATTATTATTATCATTATTATTATTTACTATTATTAGCATCATTATTATTATTATTATCATTATTATTATTATTATTATAGTTATTAATTATTATTATATGATTATTATAAATTAATTATTATTATTATTATTATTATTATTATTATTATTATCATTATTATTCTCTTCTGCTATTATTAGCATCATTATTATTATTTATTATCATTATTATTATTATTATTATTATTATTATTATTATTATTATTATTATTATTATTATTATTATTATTATTATGATTATTATTATTATTATTATTATTATTATTATTGATTATTATTATTATTATTATTATTATTATTATTATTATTATTATTATTATTATTATTATTATTATTATTATTATTATTATTATTATTATTATGATTATTATTATTATTATTATTATTATTATTATTATTATTATTATTATTATTATTATTATTATTATTATTATATTATTATTATTATTATTATTATTATTATTATCAATATTATTATTATTATTATTACTATTATTATTATAATCACTATTATTATTATTATTATTATTATTATTATTATTATTATTATTGCTATTATTAGCATTATTACTATTATTATTATTATTATTATTATTATTATTATTATTATTATTATTATTATTATTATTACGAAAAACAAAATATTATTATAATCCATATTATAAGGTATCTCAAAATCTATATTATAAAATCTTAAAATCAAAGATGACGATGTATTGCAGGATTTATATCCCAATCATCTAAACTCAAAAAAGGTTGCATACTCATTGCAGATTGTATGCACCCCAATAACATCTGAGACCAACGACAAACACAACATACTTGTATCCTAGTAACTATCAGACCAAGACCACATACTTGTATCCCCAGTAACCATCAGACCAGTGACAAACACAACACACTTGTATCAGTAACCATCAGACCAGTGACAAAACAACAACTTGTATCTAGTAACTATCAGACCAGTGACAAACACAACATACTTGTATCACAGTAACTATCAGACCAGTGACAAACACAACATACTTGTATCCTAGTAACTATCAGACCAGTGACAAACACAACATACTTGTATCCTAGTAACTATCAGACCAATGACAAACACAACATACTTGTATCCTAGTAACTGTCAGACCAATGACAAACACAACATACTTGTATCCTAGTAACTATCAGACCAATGACAAAACAACATACTTGTATCCTAGAACTGTCAGACCAATGACAAACACAACATACTTGTATCCTAGTAACTATCAGACCAGCCAACCAAACACAACAGTAGAACTGTCACCAATAACATACTTGTATCCTAGAACTGTCAGACCAGTGACAAACACAACATACTTGTATCACAGTAACTATCAGACAGCCGACAAACACAGACCAATCAGACCAATGACAAACACAACATACTTGTATCCTAGAACTATCAGACCAATGACAAACACAACACACTTGTATCCTAGAACTGTCAGACCAATGACAAACACAACATACTTGTCAGACCAATGACAAACCCAAACACAACATACTTGTAGTAACTATCAGACCAATGACAAACACTTGTATCCTAGAACACCAATGACAAACACAACATACTTGTGATCACAGTAACTATCAGACCAATGACAAACACAACAACATCCCAGTAACTCAGACCAATGACAAACACAACATACTTATATCCTAACTATCAGACCAGACCAACTTGTATCCTAGAACTGTCAGACCAATGACAAACACACACAGAATCCTGAACTATCCGGACCAATGACAAACACAACACACTTGTATCTAGAACTGTCAGACCAATGACAAACACAACATACTTGTATCCTAGTAACTGTCAGACCAATGACAAACACAACATACTTGTATCCTAGAACTGTGTGACAATCCTTGTATCCTAGAACTGTCAGACCAATGACAAACACAACATACTTGTATCCTAGAACTGTCAGACCAATGACAAACACAACATACTTGTATCCAATGGCAAGTAACTATCATACCAATGACAAACACAACATGTATCCTAGAACTATCAGACCAATGACAAACACAACATACTCGTATCCTAGTAACTATCAGACCAATGACAAACACAACAGCACTTGTATCCTATCTAATGACAAACACACCAAGACTGTATCTGTAACTGTCAGATATACTTGTATCCTAGAACTATCAGACCAATGACAAACACAACATACTTGTATCCTAGAACTGTCAGACCAATGACAAACACAACATACAATCACAGTAAGTCTCTGACTAATGACAAACACAACCTAAGTAACTATCAGACCAATGACAAACACAACATACTTGTATCCTGTAACTCTCAGACCAATGACAAACACAACATACTTGTATCCAGTAACTCTCTGACCAATGACAAACACAACACTTGTATCCAGTAACTATGACAAACACAACTACTTGTATCGTTTTCTCTGCTCACAGTAACTATGAACCAGGCGCAGTATCTAGTAACTATCAGACCAATGACAAACACAACATACTTGTATCTAGTAACTATCAGGTGACAAACACAACATACTTGTAATGTTTCAGACCAAACAATCAACATACTTTATCTAGTAACTATCAGACCAATGACAAACACAACATACTTGTATCCTAGAACTGTAGACCGTGACAAAACAACATACTTGTATGAGAAATCAGACCAATGACAAACACAACATACTTGTATCCTAGTCTGTCAGACCAGGTTTATCCTAGAACTGTCAGACCAATGACAAACACAACATACTTGTATCCTTGGGTCAGACCAATGACAAACACAACATACTTGTATCCTGAACTTACCAATGTCTTTATCCTAGAACATCAGACCAATGACAAACACAACACAATGACAAACACCTGGTGTATCCCAGTAACTATCAGACCAATGACAAACACAACATACTTGTATCCTAGTAACTATCAGACCAATGACAAACACAAATACTTGTATCCTAGAACTTCGATGTTGTTACTACAATTTCTCGTTGAATCTCAAAAATCAAAATACTAAAATCCTAGAACTATCAGACCAATGACAAACACAAATATTGTTTGAAACTGTTCTTGACATATCTGTTTGTAAATCAGACCAATGACAAACACAACATACCTCACAGAACTATCAGACCAATGACAAACACAACATACTTGTATTGGTAACTATCATACCAATGACAAACACAACATACTTTCCAGTAACTATCAGACCAATGACAAACACAACTCTCTGACTATCAGACCAATGACAAACACAACATACTTGTATCCTAGTAACTGTCAACCTACTTGTATCCTAGCAACTATCAGACCAATGACAAACACAACATACTTGTATCTAGCGTCTGTCAGACCAATGACAAACACTCAGTATCCAGTAAGGCTACTATCACTAAGTGTCTAACAAACACAACATACTTGTATCTCTGTAACTATCAGACCAATGACAAACACAACATACAACAACAGAACTCTCAATGACAAACACAACATTGTTATTTAGTAAGTGACCAATCCAATTTTACTTCACTTTCGTTTTCTGTCCTTTAATTGCGCAGTATCACAGGGATAAATAATGTCAAGTGGTATAATATTAATGTTTTGAAAACAATCCGTTTAACGACCCATGAAGCGGCAGCTTATCCCGTTTCTATAACGTGAAGAAAAACATTCGATGATAATCACATCCTCGACAGGATGCTACGTCTGTCGCAGGTTTTTCACTCCAAAGCTAGTGCTTGTACCATATTGTCTTGGGTCAAGTGGGGGAAAATGTAAGTGTCTTTTCCAAGGAACACAGCGGTGGCCCCAGCTGTCCGGGATTCATTTCGAACCTGGTGATCCATGTCCGGCAGCCTAACGAGTCAGCCACCGACGCCATAAGCGGACAAAAATGAAGCCAAATAATATAAGATTTCGATGTTGTTACTACAATTTCTCGTTGAAATAAAAAATCAAAATACTAAAATTTTTGCAAATTTTAAACAACTTAAATATTGTTTTGTTTCACTTTCCAATTTGAAAAAAAAAAAAAAAAAAAAAAAACCCCCAGGTTTTATCACGATTGTATCGGCCGTGTCATTTGGCATGGTGTTTCCTGTCTTCGCTACTCTCCTGACCATCGACACCGCTGTCGGCTGTTCATGGGCTCACTCTACAGCATGCTTACATCTGTAGGCTTTGTGCGTCTCTGGGACTGCAAGCTCAGCGGGGTAAGAGGCAACTATCACTAAAGCTAAAAAAAAAAAAAAAAAACGATAACAAAACGGCAAACCAACAACAACAACAACAACAACAACAGAACATCAATAAACACCCATTATTTATTTATAAAGTGACCACCAATTTTGTAATGTTAATTGCCCAAATATCAAGTATCCGGAAATAATCATCAAGGTATAATATTGAATGTGTCTGTGTATAAATGTAAATGCCATGGCAATACGTCATGTGTGATCATTTCATTAACCGTACAAGTTGGTATAATATTCAATGTGTCTTGTAAAAATGTAAACCATGGTAATACGTCCTGTGTGATCATTTCATTAACCGTACAAGTTACCCAAGGTATAATATTGAATGTGTCTGTGTAAGCTCAGCAAATGCCATGGTAATACGTCATGTGTGATAATTTCATTAACCGTACAAGTTACCCAAGGTATAATATTGAATGTGTTTGTGTATAAAACAAATGCCATGGTAATACGTCCTGTGTGATCATTTCATTAGCCGTACAAATTACCCAAGGTATAATATTCAATGTGTCTGTGTATAAATGTAAATGCCATGGTAATACGTCATGTGTGATCATTGCATTAACCGTACATCAAGGTATACTATTGAATGTGTCTGTGTATAAATGTAAATGCCATGGTAATACGTCCTGTGTGATCATTTCATTAACTGTACAAGTTACCCAAGGTATAATATTGAATGTGTCTGTGTATAAATGTAAATGCCATGGTAATACGTCCTGTGTGATCATTTCATTAACCGTACAAGTTGCCCAAGGTATAATATTCAATGTGTCTGTGTATAAATGTAAAGGTCATGGTAATACGTCCTGTGTGATTATTTCATTAACTGTACAAGTTGCCCAAGGTATAATATTAAATGTGTCTGTGTA
>JAXRKP010000466.1:0-50000 GCA_037039925.1 Doris montereyensis
ACTGAAAACTATCAGGTATTGCAAAATGATTTATACTCTTTGTTTAGATGGTCTGAAGAATGGCACTGATTTCATATCGTAAATGCAAAATCATGTATGGTAAAATAACCTTATGATTTCACATCTTGTTTAGTTTTTCAACAGATTCAATGATATGTCTTTTAGAGTCAGAAAAGGATCTCAGTGTAATTTGATAAAATCTAATTTTGATGAACATATTCATGAAATGCATTAATAAAAATAAATGATTGGAATTATTTATAAAAGTTTTTCATACATGGATGTAAAGATGTTTCTTACACTTTATAAAACTGTTATTCGACCTATACTGGAATATGATAAATTGTATATATAGCCCTTTATTTAAACGGCAATCAATTCTTTTAGAAAAAATACAAAGACGAGCGACAAGGTTATTGAGAAAATTGAGCATGATGATATGTCATATGATGTAAGATTGAAATTTCTTCAACTCACCTCATCTTCCTATTTCTCCACTTCCTATTTCTCCACACTACTCTTTCTCCACTTCCCTATTTCTCCACCTACTCTTTCTCCACTTCCTATTTCTCCACTTCCTATTTCTCCACCTACTCTTTCTCCACTTCCTCTTTCTCCACTTCCTATTTCTCCACTTCTTTCTCCACTTCCTATTTCTCCACCTACTCTTTCTCCACTTCCTATTTCTCCACTTCCTATTTCTCCACCTACTCTTTCTCCACTTCCTATTTCTCCACTTCCTCTTTCTCCACGTTCTCTTTCTCCACCTCTTCCTCCACCTCCCCTTTCCACACCCTCTCTCTCCACATCATCCCTCTCCACATCCTTCTTCTCCACATCCTTCTTCTCCACATCCTCCTCCACTTCCTCCTTCTCCACATCCTCTTTCTCCACTTCCTCCATTTCCTCTTTCTCCACTTCCTCTTTCTCCACTTCCTCTTTCTCCACTTCCTCTTCTCCACTTCCTTTTTCTCCACTTCCTTTCTCCACGTCCTCTTTCTCCACCTCCTCCTCGACCTCCCTTTTCCACATCCTCCTTCTCCACATCCTCTCCACATCATCTTTCTCCACATCCTCCTTCTCCACCTCCTCTTTCTCTACTGCTTCTTTATCCACATCCTCTTTCTCCACATCCTCCTCCACCTCCTCTTTCTCTACTTCCTCTTTCTCCACATCCTTCCTCTCCTCCCTCATCTTTCTCCACTTCCTCTTTCTCCACCTCCACCTCCACCTCCTCTTTCCACCTCCTTCTCCACATCATCCCTCTCTACATCCTCCACCTCATCCTTCTCCACTTCTTTCTTCTCCACTTCCCCCTTTTCCACATCCTCCTTTTTCACCTTCTCCTTCTCCACATCCTGCTACTCCATCTCCCCTCCTTATGTGGGTGGTAGGGATGTCCTACTGATTCTCCTTCATTTTTTCGTTTATCTTTCATTGTGCTGTTTCCACTTTTTAATTCACCCTGAGATCACCACATATTGTGGATCGGGTGCATTTTTATAAAAACGCAATGACTTAATAAATCTATATTATTCAGTTGTTAAATAAAATGCATGCGTATTTTTTTGTTTTGCCGGCCGATCCCCCATACGGTGGTATATACTGGACATTGTGAAGGTATTCTATGTTATGATTTCAAACTGTAGCATCACTTTTGATATTGAAGAGAACGAAAGATAAATAAAACAACGATGACAACAACGTCATCAACAATAGTAAAAAGAGGAATACGCTTCAATGATGGCATACCACGTTAGCAAAGAGACGTTTTGCTTTTGGATATATTATATCCATTCTGTTGTGCAACGTTCGGGATGTATCTGCGCAAAATCTTACTGACTGGTAGGTGATCGGCTTTTATTTTTGTTTTATTTTGATTTTTTTTTTGGTCATTTGTTTGTTTCCTCAGTAGGCTATGCCTGGCGAACTGGAGATTACTTCTTGAATAGACGGTGACGTCACACCTTCACACCCTATCCACCTCTTGTTTCTCTCACGCAAATGTATCTGTGTACCCATGTTGTTTGTGATCATAAAGCATAACGTCTCCGTCTCGTCCTTTCTTTCAGTCACCATACTGTAATTTTTCCTCACGTCAATTATTGATACTTGCGATATCGAATTACTTGTTGTACTTAGATCTGTAATATAATGTACTATTAAGTGTTGACTCGACACGTTTTCTATTATCTACAATACGGTCAAATACCAATCTCCGTGTTTCGTCAAGTCGACCAGCCATTCTTATATCGCTTCAATGATGGCATACCACGTTAGCAAAGAGACGTTTTGCTTGTTGGATATCCATTCTGTTTTGGCGCCACGTTCTGGGTGTATCTGCGCAAAACCGTACTGACTGGTAGGTGGTTGACCGTACTGACTGGTACTAAGTAGGTGGTTGACTGTACTGACTGGTAGGTGGTTGACTGTACTGACTGGTAGGTGGTTGACTGTACTGACTGGCAGGTGGTTGACCGTAGGTGGTTGACTGTACTGACTGGTAGGTGGTTGACTGTACTGACTGGTAGGTGGTTGACTGGTAGGTGGTTGTACTGACTGGTAGATGGCTGACCGTACTGACTGGTAGGTGGTTGACCTGTACTGACTGGTAGGTGGTTTGACCGTACTGGCTGGTAGGTGGTTGACTGTACTGACTGGTAGGTGGTTGACTGTACTGACTGGTAGGTGGTTGACTGTACTGACTGGTAGATGGTTGACTATACTGACTGGTAGGTGGTTGTTGACTGTACTGACTGGTAGGTGGTTGACTGTACTGACTGGTAGGTGGTTGACTGTACTGACTGGTAGGTGGTTGACTGTACTGACTGGTAGGTGGTTGACCGTACTGACTGGTAGGTTGTTGACTGTACTGACTGGTAGGTGGTTGACTGTACTGACTGGTAGGTGGTTGACCGTACTGACTGGTAGGTGGTTGACCGTACTGACTGGTAGGTGGTTGACTGTACTGACTGGTAGGTGGTTGACCGTACTGACTGGTAGGTGGTTGACCGTACTGACTGGTAGGTGGTTGACCGTACTGACTGGTAGGTGGTTGACTGTACTGACTGATAGGTGGTTGACCGTACTGGCTGGTAGGTGGTTGACTGTACTGACTGGTAGGTGGTTGACTGTACTGACTGGTAGGTGGTTGACTGTACTGACTGATAGGTGGTTGACCGTACTGACTGGTAGGTGGTTGACCGTACTGGACTGGTAGGTTGGTTGACTGTACTGACTGGTAGGTGGTTGACTAGGTGGTTGACTGACTGGTAGGTGGTTGACTGTTGACTGGTAGGTGGTTGACTGTGACTGGTAGGTGGTTGACTGTACTGACTGGTAGGTGGTTGACCGTACTGACTGGTAGGTGGTTGACTGTACTGACTGGTAGGTGGTTGACCGTACTGACTGGTAGGTTGTTGACTGTACTGACTGGTAGGTGGTTGACTGTACTGACTGGTAGGTGGTTGACTGTACTGACTGGTAGGTGGTTGACTGTACTGACTGGTAGGTGGTTGACTGTACTGACTGGTAGGTGGTTGACTGTACTGACTGGTAGGTGGTTGACTGTACTGACTGGTAGGTGGTTGACCGTACTGACTGGTAGGTGGTTGACTGTACTGACTGGTAGGTGGTTGACTGTACTGACTGGTAGGTGGTTGACTGTACTGACTGGTAGGTGTTTGACTGTACTGACTGGTAGGTGGTTGACTGTACTGACTGGTAGGTGGTTGACTGTACTGACTGGTAGGTGGTTGGCTTTTATTTTTGTTTTTTTTGTTTTGGCTTAGATTATTTTTGTGATTTGGTTTGGGGGGGTTTTTTTCAGTAGGAGATTACTTTTGAATAGATGATGACGTCATACGCGCACCCTATCCATCTCTTGTTTCTCTCGCACAAATGTTTTTTTTTGTTTTTTTTTGTTTGTTACCATGGTGTTTACATGACATCTCGTCCTTTCAGTCACCGTTTATTATAATTTCCCTCACGTAAATTGTTGCTTGCGTTATTGAATTACGTCTTGTACAATGTACTTGGATCTATAACATTATTAAGTCTTGTCTTGTCTTATCTTGTCTTGACTCGCTTTCTATAAGTCGGGATACGGTTAAATACGAATCTCTGTGATTCATCAAGTCGAGCAGCCATCGTTAGTATTAGTAATACTAGTTATACAATCGTCCAATCCGGCCTTAAAGGCAGGGGGGAGCAACATTCAACTGAACCCATAGCAGATTGAGTTTTGAACCGAGATTGTTGGGGGACTTTGTTTGTTGCTGAAGCGTCCACGTCTAGCAGTCTCCACCTGGGAAATAGATCCAGTGTTCAAAGGCAGTGACAATAAGGTTTTGAGTTTACAAGCATTCATTTATGTGTACATACCTACGAAAATGCATACGTAACTACGTAGAAATTCTTGAACACCTACGTGGGAACAATAGTATTTGGCACTCGTAGATACGTCAGTATCAGTATCGTAGACAACTAATGTGAATACGCTTATAATAGAATTATCATAGTATACACAACCATAGATAGAAACAATACACACATCGTCAAATCTTCGTTTATTTATGCGGTCTCTCCGGTCCTGTAATATAATAAAATCTAATTGTTCTGTTGTATGCCGCCGAGTGTTTTACTTTTTACGGATCCATGCATTTCGATTGGGTTGTTTTGTGTCCAATCCATCTCTACCTGACGGAGACTCATCACTGGTATTTCTATGAAGCGCGGGGTTGACGGTGATGGTACGTACTACTGTGGTAGGTCCCTACTTCTTCCTTTGCATTCCTTCTACTTCTACATCTGTGGTGTCGGTGGCCGAGTGGTTAGGCTGCCGGACTGGGGATCATGAGGTCCCGAGTTTGAATCCTAGCAAAGCCGGGCCCGACGTTGTGTTCCGTGGGAAAGACGCTTAACACGCACGCATTTTCCACGCTCTACTCTTCCCAGGTGCAAATGGGTGCAAGCACTAGTTTGGGAGTAAAACCTTCGTCTTCGTCAGACTAGCGTCCTGGCCAGGGGTGATTCTTGTCACCCGTTCCGCTTGACGCTATAGAAACCAGGATAAGCTCCGGCTTTATATGCCTTTAGGGGCTTTGAAGGAACTTTACTTTTACCTTTTTTTTTTATATTGCTTACTTATATACCTTCTACATCTAGGTTGTCACCATGCTGCTGTTGGTTCTTTGGTTTGCTCCTTCTTAATTCTTCTTTAGATAGCCACAGAACATAATAATTATGGCGGACCTGTAGTGGTATTTCAATCCAACCAGTACTTCTTAAGCGTATTGTATTATTAAGAACGTACCTCCTTATAGTATAATATATTAGTATTAGTATACAGTGCCATACGCTACAACTACCCTAACTCCCTCCCTACACTGAAACTCACACACAGGCATACACACGCACGCACCTACACACAGGCATACACACACACACACACAACACACACACATTTAGAGAAAATATTATTATTATGTTTTATTATATTATATACATTACGACGTAATATTAACAATACAGAAGTGCTAAGCGTAGTAAGCGCATGCTTATCAATCAAACGTCTAATCTGGAATGGTTACCGGTGATGAACAATCCATGTACATATTGTGTAGGTCTGGTTTTAGATGGAATACTGCATTGATGCTTACTTGTTTCTAACTCCCATAAGAAAAATGAAGAAACTGGCTGACTACAGTAGGAATAATTGCAGCTTTTTGTTGTTTTTTTTTGGTGTCACACGTATTGTCTCCTACCTGAGATCTCTTTAAACATCCATTTATCTGTCTGATGTGTTCACGCATTTATGTAATCTGTCTGTCTGTCTGTCTGTCTGTCTGTCTGTCTGTCTGTCTGTCTCTCTCTCTCTCTCTCTCTCTCTCTCTCTCTCTCTCTCTCTCTCTCTCTCTCTCTCTCTCTCTCTCTCTCTCTCTCTCTCTCTCTCTCTCTCTCTCTCTCTCTCTCTCTCTCTCTCTCTCTATATATATATATATATATATATATATATATATATATATATATATATATATATATATATATATATATATATATATATATATATATATATATATATATATATATATATCCACCCCCCCTCATATATATATATATATATATATATATATATATATATATATATATATATATATATATATATATATATATATATATATATATATATATATATATATGTATGTATTATTACACACAATGTGTAGATAAAAGTTGCAAACAAGCATATTAGTATGTATGTACACACATTATATATAATAATATGTATGCATCCATACACCCGCAATATACACAATTTAGTCATACATACATAGTTATTATTATGTGCACGCCTTTTTAAAAATGCCTTGACCATGACTATACGTTAATAATATAATATAATATATTATTCTCCTTCACCCTTCAATGATTTGACCATTTCAGCAAAGAAGCAGACTATGTGCCCCGTTTCGTAGTGAGTAGCATGTTACGACACCCAGACTCGTTTGAAAAAAAGTCACGTGTGTCAGTTTGAAATGAAATGAAATTAACAACAAACAACAACAAAAAATGAAAAAAGAAGAGAAAAAAGAAGAAAAGAAGAGAGAAAAATTAAGAAGAGAGAAAACAAACCGCACACCAAACCCCACAGCATAAAGTTGAAATGCTACACGAATTAATAGCATGATACGATTGCATTGAACTTGCTCACGTTTGCAGCTTTTCAATTTAACCGTTGGTTTGTTTCTCCTCCTGTTTATTCTTTTTTTTAGTTTTGTTTTGTTTTTTGGTTTGGTTTTTGTTTGGGCTCTGGGGTGGGAGTGGGGTAGTGTTTTGTCGTTTGGATTTAAAATATTTTTGTTGTGAGTTGTTTTTTTGGTAGGGTTTTTATTTTTATATTTAGGTTTCTTTTTTTTTTTGAGGTGGGGGTGTGGCTGAAGAGTTACAGGATGGCAAGTTGTGTTGTTGGGGGGGGGGGGGTAACGGGTGTTTTTTTTTGGAGGAGGTAGTGGTAATTGTTGCAATTGGTTTTATTTGTACTTTTCTGTTTGTTTATTCTTGATTTGTCTAGGTGTGTGTTGTTGCTTTTTTCCCCCAATAGTTTCTCCTTGACCGAAACCATCAAGTTTCAGAAAGATGAATTAATTTCAAATTAATTTTAACGAGAGAGAGAGAGAGAGAGAGAGAGAGAGAGAGAGAGAGAGAGAGAGAGAGAGAGAGAGAGAGAGAGAGAGAGAGAGAGAGAGAGAGAGGGAGGGAGAGAGGGAGGGAGGGAGGGAGGGAGGGAGGGAGGGGAGAGAGAGGAGGGAGAGAGAGGGAGGGAGGGAGAGAGAGAGGGAGGGAGGGAGGAGGGAGGGAGGAGGGAGAGAGAGAGAGAGAGAGAGAGAGAGAGAGAGAGAGAGAGAGAGAGAGAGAGAGAGAGAGAGAGAGAGAGAGAGAGAGAGAGAGAGAGAGAGAGAGAAAGAAATGTATAAGGGGTTCCATAATTGTTTATCATTTCTTCAAAATTTCATGGCTCACTGAGTTCTCACTAAAGATGAGATGACGTGTCATTGCACAATGAATACCTTAGTGGATTTGTTTGATTGTTTTTGCTCATGTCTTGACTTATGGCATAAATCAAAGTAAATGCAATGTGCCAGTTTCTGTTGTTCCAGTTCCAGATCATTACAGGTCAGTATGACCCACCATATTGCAAGAGTGATTTTTATTAAAGTAGTGAAATATGTCGTTTTGACTAAAACATGCTGTTGACAGGCTATATATGGATCTGTACAAAATTTAACCTATTAATAGTGACAGAATTGATACGTAATTTGAGAGTGAGTACTGATCTGCTGGTCACATAGGCTCCAGCAGTAAAAGGGTTAATTAATTATGCTCTTGTCCTAGTTTTCATTCGATCCTTGCTGTATTTTTATTTATTTTTAT
Source organism: Doris montereyensis (assembly GCA_037039925.1). NCBI lineage: Eukaryota > Metazoa > Mollusca > Gastropoda > Nudibranchia > Dorididae > Doris > Doris montereyensis. The sequence continues at coordinate 7,933 of JAXRKP010000466.1, forward strand.
TTGCCGGGAAAGGATGGCAATGACTGATTAAAGGAGTGACAGGAAAGCCCTCCCCCTCCCCCTCCCCTTTTTTACCATATTTTGGTGATCTCCTGATGAATTTTGAGGAAACTGCATAAATGACAGATATATAGATAGAACATCGAAAAGAAAGAAGTAGAACTAGAACCGACCATTAAAGCACTCACTGTCAATACGAACCAGCTGTGGCAATAAAGGGTGGAAAATTGCATGGGGAAACGCGCACGATGCTAGTCGTTATCGTGCCGGGAGATGCTGGTTCAAATCCCGGCTTACAAATTGCTCTCTTTGTTTTTCTGCTTCACGCGAAAGGGGCTTTATTCCCTTTTAATCCCCAGTCTCGGTCCAAGGTCGAAAAATATTACCCCTCGTCCTATCGAATATTGACAAGAATCTTTCATCACGCAACATAGAGATCCCGTGGCAGTTGTTGGCAAAATTCACCGTAACAGTACCGGTAACAGAGTTGTTTCCAGCTTCCAGACCTAGGGGCCCATTATAAAACCATGGCTAATCCCGGTTTCTCTAAAGTGAAGCAGAAAGAGCGAGTGCAGACATGACAGTATGATCTGTCGTAGGTTTTAGTTCTAAGCGGCAACTGCTATCCATTTTATCTATGAGTGATAATTTTCCTTGACTAACCAGAATCATTCTGAAATGGTATGTAAGCTCATTACTGATTTGATTGTTTTTCATACTGTGGCACCGAAATAACATCATCACTGTGTTGATTTGAACGGCGAAGGCACTCTATAAACTGTAGCTACTTCAAATGTTGGAGTATTTATGTCGTTCATTTCATTTATATATATATATATATATATATATATATATATATATATATATATATATATATATATATATATATATATATATAGAGAGAGAGAGAGAGAGAGAGAGAGAGAGAGAGAGAGAGAGAGAGAGAGAGAGAGAGAGAGAGAGAAGAGGAGAAGGATGAGGGATATCCCATCCTCAAAATGTGTTATTTACTACCCACTCTCACATATTTTGCCCTTTGTTAAGCGCACACAATCCATTTTTCCCAGCCATGGTATGCCCAGAACAATATGTTCATGGCTGGTACTAGATCTAGTCCTAGGGGATAGTAGTCCCACTGTCTGACTGTATTTTGTGTTGCTATGCACATCGTTCTGCATTAAGCAATGTCCCTTTGTGAGATTTCAATTAACTGTAGGAGACGTGATCGATGCCATTCTAATCACATGTCACACAATCCAAACGCATTTTTGAATACGAGAAATTTCACAAGTTTATACAAACTTAGAATTATAATATCACACGCGGTTTTGTTTTGTTTTGGTTTTTTTCCCAGTGTTTTTTGTTTTCAAAATCAAATTATCATGTTTTCTTGTTGTTTTGTTTGTTTGTTTGTTTGTTTGTTTGTTTTTCTGTCCCAGAATTCATCAGAGTCTCGGTACTCCTTTTGAACGCATCGTGACCCAGCACCGTTGATGATTCACCACGCCCTCCTTGTTTCAGGATAGACTTTTACTTTTAAATTAATAATTGTATTCACCCACATCCACAACTAACTAAAGTGATATATCGGGGTTAAATTTTGCCTGGACTGCCCTGTAACTTGTAAGCACCCAAGGGAACTTTAACGTGCACAGAGTGATTGCACATGCGACCTTCTTTTTATCATCGTCCGTCTCCGATGGGATTAGGCGTCGATCCACCTACCTGGACCCACGGTGTGTGTGTGTGTGTGTGTCACTGTGTGTGTCACTGTGTGTGTGTGTGTGTGTGGGAGGCGGGGAGTAGGTTAGATTTTGTTCGAAAAACCTCGAGAAAACTTTTCAACCGTTTTTGCAGGAGCTCGAACGCACTCACTACCTGAGAGGCCGACGCTTTGCCTTTGGACCACTACTGAGTCCCCCGCCCCACTCCTCCTCCCCTCCGGGGTAGACAGTGTTCAGTCGCCCTTGCGTCGTTTAAAATAAGGTTACAAATACAGAACACAACTTATGGTGGCGTCGGTGGGCTAATTAGTGGTTAGATGTCGTACTGTCGTACTCGGCGATACGACGAGCTCCGACGCTTGCGTTCCTTGGGAAAGACGCTCAACCCCGCATACCACTCAGCAATAGCGGCTTGGTAATAAAGAAGAATGTAAAAACCTGCAACAGATTAACGGCCTGTTTATGAAGGTGATTATCATCACCCGTTCCGCTTCACGCCATGGAAATCGGGATAAACTCCGTCTCCGTGGGCCATAAGAGCTTTTGCTTGAGCATAGAACAGGGGTGCGGCGCGGAAGCGGGACGGAATCGGCGGACAAGAGAACTGAGAATCAAAGGGGTTTACTTGAGATGTAATGACGCAATTGTCATTGCTTGGAAAAGAACTCAAGCTGAGACAATGTAGACGAAGAGTGGCCGAACCAAATTTATTATGCCACTTAAAAAAATATACTTTTGTGACCCACAGACACAATCTACTCTTAACACCCCCTCTCTCTCTTTCTCCCCCATCCTCCCTAAACCACCCACGCTATCCCGTCATGATAACGTTTGATTTTATTTTATTTTACCCACAACCACAACTATGGTGATCTCGGCATTTAAAAAAAAATAGATTTACCAGTAATCACAGAAGGACAAACGTTTATAAATTTCAGTGAATATGTCAATGCTTACTACAATCTCTGCTTAAACAAATAGTTCGTATGTACCAGACACTCTTTGATTTACCAGTAATCTCCTGTGATTACTGGTAAATCAAAGAAACTCTCCAGTGATTACTATTAAATCTAAGAGGCTCTCTGGTGATTACTATTAAATGTAAGAGGCTCTCTGGTGATTACTATTAAAGTAAGAGGCTCTCTGGTGATTACTGGTAAAGTAAATGTAAGAGGCTCTCTGGTGATTACTATTAAATCTAAGAGGCTCTCTGGTGATTACTATTAAATCTAAGAGGCTCTCTGGTGATTACTATTAAATCTAAGAGGCTCTCTGGTGATTAAATCTAAGAGGCTCTCTGGTGATTACTATTAAATCTAAGAGGCTCTCCGGTGATTGCTGGTAAATCTGAGAGGCTCTCCGGTGATTGCTGGTAAATCTGAGAGGCTCTCCGGTGATTGCTGGAAATCTGAGAGGCTCTCCGGTGATTACGGGGGCAAAAAAGTTTGCCCACCCCCTTTTTCTATTTCCTATTTCTAGAACACCGCATTTTGTTTTGGCAGAGCCTTGAGTTTAATAAACGCTTTTACCACTAACTTCTTATTTATTTCCTCCTTTTCCCAGTTACTAACTGCACTAATTAACACTTTTGTACAAAGGGAACTTGGTAATTGATTTCACTAAGTTGACTAAGAACAGTTCAAATGCTGCATTATTGACTCTTCTTTTCTTTTATTGGCTAAAATCTAATTGTAAAAGTTTTTTGCCACCATCTTTTCAAGAAGAAAAAATGTTTATAAATGTAGTTAATTCTTTGTCCATATATTGTCTTTCTTTCTTTCTTTATCAGTTCCAATTCTACCTTTCGGTGTATGGGTTCAGATGCCTGAGATGATCTTTCTCCAGGATGCCCTGTCCTGGCATTTTCTGTTTCCTTCCAAAAAAGTTAAATTTCTATGCTTCAATGCCTCTTTTACATCTTTTTCCCACTTTCTATGAGGTCTGCCTTTTGGTCTTTTACCTTGGGTCTAGCACTGTATTCTGATTTAGCTATTCTATAAATTCTATTGTCATTCATTCTGTTTACATGCCGAAACCATCTCAATTGATTTGTTTCTATCTTAGTTTTTATGCCATCTGCTTTGGTTTGATCTCTTATTGTTGTGTTTCTGATTTTGTCTCTTTTAATTTTCCCCATTACTCTTCTTAGATATTTTATTTCAGCTGCCTGTACTCTACTATTTTCTCTACTGTCTAAGGTCCAGGTTTTGCTGCCATAAAGGAGAGTACGACAATAAACTGTATTGTATACTGCCATTTTAGTTTTTGTTGACAATTCTTGCTTACCTACAAATGCCTTTCCTAGATGGTTATATATTGCACTTGCCGTTTGGATTCTCTGGCTGATTTCTTCTCTTAGTTTTTTTCCTCTGAGTTGATCATTATTCGAGGTAATTGCAGCTTTGAACTTCTTCTAAATTCTCCCTGCCCAATTTAAGATTTTGTGTTTTAGCTTCCCTAGTTACTAGCGTTGTTTTGATTTTCTTTGCGTTTACTCTCATTCCTCTTATATTTAGTTCATTGTTCATAATGTTGATATTCGACTGACGGTCACTTTCTGATTTTCCAAACAGAACTAAATCATCGACAAATTACTGGTTTGAGCTTCCACATACCTCCATACATTTTCTTTTCCTTTTTTAGGATACCTTTGCGACTGAATCCATAAATGTGATAAACAAAAAAGGACAGGATACAACCCTGTCTTACTCTATATCAACAACAAATTCTGTAGATATGTTTCCAGTTACTCTCACTGCACATGTTGGTTTATTGTAAAAACTTTTAATGGCGTCTATTAAATTTTGCTCTACATTGTGTTCTTTTAAGGAATGCCAGCTCGTCCCTCCTCACAGTGTCAAATGCCTTTTCTAAGTCAATAAAACACAGGTGCAAGGCAATTTTGCTCTCAAAGAATTTTTCTATTATTTGTCTAATTGTAAATATGTGGTCTTGTACACTTCTTCCTGGTCTAAATCCACACTGATGCTCTTCAATCTGATCCTCTACTCTTTTCCTAACTCTCATTTCCAATATTCTGGTATATACTTTGCCAGGAACGCTAAGTAGTGATATCACTCTATAGTTTGAACATTCCATAGTTGATCCTTTCTTATGCATTGAAACTACCGTTCCCTTTTTCCAGTCGTCTGGCACTTGTTTGGACTTCCATGCTTGTTGGCATGATGCGTGTAGTAGTTTGTCTGCCTCTCTCCCTTGAATTTTAATCATTCCTGGATAAACTTGATCTGCTCCTGGGGCTTTTCCTAATTTTTCTTTTCTTATAGCTGTTTGGATTTCTTCCATTGATATATCTACATCTTCAGCTGTCTCCTCTGGATTACTTGATACTCTTACTAATTGATCTTTCTAATAGCCGTGTGCTTATAAATTTCCAACTTTCTATTAGCTTTTCATGCCTTTTATGCACTAGGAGGCCTACTCCTGCTCTAGCTCTATCTTTCGCATCTACTCCTGAGAAGATTAAAATATGATTAAGTCCTAAATTTTCTATTCCTTGTCCTTTTTTCTTTGTTTCTGTAATGGCCAATATATCTACTTTGAATTTGTCCATTTCTTCAACTAATTCTAACTCTTTTCCATTTATTGCCCTCACATTCCATGTTCCAAAAATCACAGTTCAGTATTCGTTTCCAAATTCGTCTTCGAAAGATCAAGCCAGTTATATTACATTTATTTCTCTGAATCAGTTTGGTTTTGGATAGGCAGGGAATAAGCCCACTGTACTCTAGGTAGATGGTGGGGCTGCCACCTTTAAGGCCTCCTACCAGGCCTTGTTTTTTTCTGTCAGGGTTAACTGCCGTAGCCTTTAGTCATTCAAGACCAGCCTGCAAGGCAGCAGGTTGTTATATTCTGTCAGGGTTAACTCCTTAGCCTTTGGTTGGCCAAGACCCGCCTGCAAGGTGGCAGGAGACTCATGGTGGGCGGGATCGTATATTATCGATGTTATGATACTTTCTGTTTCTTAGGACATTTGTGAGATTGTTAAAATTCCTTTTATTTGACTTTTAAAAAATTTAATTTGGCTTATTATCATTGTGTGACACATGTAACTCAATTTGTATCACAGCTTTCATGTCGCCTGTGGAAAAGTGTAGAAAAAGCAATACTTCTAGCACTTGAAGCAATTTTAGTCAATTTGAGACTATTGATAGTTTCTGTAAGTACTTTTAGTCATGAAATTTTAAGATTTATTTTACAATATGAAACTTGCAGTCTTTATGTTACAGTAAAAAAAGAAGTAATGTTCCTATCGGTCCGTTATGGTCCATCATCCCGGAGTTTGTCTCGGTTTCCATAGCATGAATTGAAACAAGTGTCATTGATATATCTTCTCCTGGACAGGGCGCTGATCTGTCACAGGTTTTTGCTTCCCAGCTTGTGTTAGTGCTGGAAAATGCGTGTCATGTATTTAGCTCACGGAAAATTATCATTTTCTGTGTTTTCTTTTATAACTTACACACATTTGAACATCAAAACCCCAGTACTTACAGTTCTCACTCAACAGTTTGGATGGCATGAGTTTACAAGTTCCAAGTATATGTGTTAGAACATGAACTCATGTTTTCCTCACTAGTGGCTATAAAAAAATGAATCAACATCATGTAAAAAGGGTGAAAGTCTTGATATTTTAATAAGAGAAAAACGGAAAATGAAATCTTTGGCCTGAGTTTTCTCAAAAGTAGGTCTAGCCTCGATAGAAACATATTAACCTTGAATTACGATGTGCCATTATGAAGTCTTGATCCTGTTTCAGCACAGCTTTTTTCGTACCTTATTTCCCTGTTTTCATGTTTGATTTCTTTGGAATGTTCTATCTGCATGTCTCCTCTGTTTGCTCACTAGCTTTCTTTGTCTGTTGAAAATTTTTCCCATACTTTCAGAAATTATGCAGTGTATTAATGTGTAAAATTTAGACATGTTTTTGTATATGGTTGAAAAAAACCCGTTTAAAACGGAATTTTTTTTGTTAGAATTGTTGTGAATCTACAATATATCTTTTCAATTATGCTTGATCTTTTGTCACCTTTGGATATGATGTATGATATAATAGAATATAACTCTTACCCTACAGACCAATTTATGTACATGTTTGTTCTATGCTTTTCAAAATGAGACGTAGTTGATTATTTTTCCAGATCACTCTGGTGAATGTTTTATTTTTATGCTTACTCAGACAGTAATTAATTCAATTTGAAATTTTACAATGTAAGAATAAATGCTTTTGATTTTAGGTAGTTTTATTGAATGTCATATTTCAGGGTTTCAAATAAATGTACTTTAGACTTGAAGAAAAGAGAATAAGCCTCCCTTTCAAATACTGAAAAAAGAAAGAGAGACAGACACAAAGAGAGACAGACAGACAGAGAGACAGACAGACAGAGAAAAATAAAACAAGGGGGAAAAATTGCTTGTAGATCTTTAATGTATAATTTAAGATCTAGATTACAAACCTTTTTTCTTTTCTTTCTATAAGACTGGTTTTGATAAAATGTCCTTTAATACCTCTGCTCCCATTTGATGTAACATATAGTCCAGTACTCTCCTATACATTAAAAGGAAAATCTTAATGCTGAATTTTTCTTCAAATCTTTTCTTACTAGCCCAAGTCACCTATTGGAATGAACTTATTATACCTTCATTATTATTATTATTATTATTATTATTATTATTATTATTATTATTATTATTATTATTGTTATTATTATTATTATTATTATTATTATTATTATTATTATATCATTATTATTATTATTATTATTATTATTATTATTATTATTATTATTATTATTATTATTATTATTATTATTATTATTATTATTATTATTATTATTATTATTATTATATTATTATTATTATTATCATTATTATTATTATTATTATTATTATTATTATTATTATTATTATTATTATTATTATTATTATTATTATTATTATTATTATTATTATTATTATCATTATCTACTTAACAGATGTGTTGTTTGGTTTGTTTTTTTTGTATTACGTGCTTGCTAGTTTTCTTTCTATTATTGACCATACGCTTTTATGTTTCTCTCCATGTAATCCACTTCAGGGCCTAAGGCAAGAGAGAATGGCGAGGGTAGCGAGGACGACGTCTTCATGGATGAGATGGTGGTCATTGAACGGCCCATCTACTACTTAAAAAGATTTTGATCAGGTGACCGTCTTTCTTGACATCAGTATTATGTTTTTTATGTTTGTCCTTGATTTGAAAAGAGGCTACTGTTAAGATAAGTCTTTTGGACTTGGGGAAATTGTTTTCTCATGTAAAACACAAATCAACTTCTTTTATAAGTTTCTGAACAATACTTAAAGCTCCAAATGAAGACAAGAAATAGAGGCCAAAAAGATAATGAGGATTGTAAATCCCTTTATATGATTTTTTTATGCACGAACACAATTACTTTAAGTAAACGCATTTAAAAGCTGAAACATGTAATACATTTGAGAACGTTTTGGTCACATTTACTATTCATTGAAATGAAGTTTTAGAGAACTTGGCCGTAACAGTATCAAATATAATATCAATTACGAGCTTGATAAGACATTATTACTCTTAATAAAGGCCTACAAAAAGGAAATTTAGTTATTGAAATTTGAGAATCTTTAATGCTGATTTTTTTTTCCCCTCTTCATGCATATATATCTGACTGCCAACTTACAGTTTCCTCTTTATTTACTCTGAGATCCCTGCATACAATGGATGGGGATGATTCCAATCAATCAATTAATGAATCATTCAATTAAATGCTGACATTTATGCATTCATTCCATCGGTTGACTCGCAGGGGGTTTGAGGGTGGCCAGCGACCCCAGAAATCACCCAGGACCTGGATGAAGTCCAAGATTGCCAAACAGGAGTGCTCGTGTTCTTGTCCAAAGAAGTTCTTCACCTCCCACCTGCCGTTCCTGGCTATTTTGAAAGAGTACAGCATCAAGCAGGACCTGATGGCTGACCTCATCGCTGGCATGACCGTTGGCATCATGCACATACCTCAAGGTACTTGGGTTGATTTTGATTTTGATTTGATTTCACCAACATCCACAAACTAACATGATCTCTGGGATTTGGGTGGGATTTAAAATTTTGCCCGGTAAACAGCCAAGGGATCTTTGACGTGCACAGTGTTGAAACATTCTTTGTCACCTCCAATGGGACTAGGTGTCGATCCACTTATCTGAACGTGTAAAACATCTTGAGAAAGTTTTCAACCATGGTCTGCGCTTGAACCCACGACCTTTTGGTTGAGAAGCAGACACCTTGCCTCTGGCCTCCTACAGAGTCCAAAGGTGCAGGAGAAAGAATTTTTGTCTATTCTTTTATTAGGACAGTAGCTGTAATAATAATGATAAGAGAAAAATTACGACTGAAAATATTTTATTATAAAAAAAAGAAGAACAATGACATATATATGTTTCTCTGTCATGGTAATAGCAAATAGTGGTAGTAGTAGTAGTAGTAGTAGTAGTAGTAGTAGTAGTAGTAGTAGTAGTAGTAGTAGTAGTAGTAGAAAAGTATATTCTTATTTTTTAACTCTTTTTTCTGTAAGTGTCGTATATAATTTGGTTACAATCAAGACATACGAATTGTGTTAGTAGATTAACAGATTGTCTTATTTCTGCGCAATTCACTGATCAGAGAATATGTATAATGAAACATAACACTGAATTTGGTCTCTTTGTACGTTTTGTTTCCAGGTATGGCATATGGCCAATTATCTACCTTGCCCCCAGTTTATGGTTGTATGTGTCTTTCTTTTCCTGTAATTCTCTACTTTTTCCTTGGGACGTCAAAGCATGTATCTATAGGTGAGTGGCAAACTTATTCTTATTTATCAGAGGTGTCAGTGTTATTTGGCTGCCTGTCATTCTCTCCGTCTGTCTGTCAGCCTGTATGTATGTTTCTCTCTGTCTGTCTGTCTGTCTGTCTGTCTGTCTGTCTGTCTGTCTGTCTCTCTCTCTCTCTCTCTCTCTCTCTCTCTCTCTCTCTCTCTCTCTCTCTCTCTCTCTCTCTCTCTCTCTCTCTCTCTCTCTCTCTCTCTCTCTCTCTCTCTCTCTCTCTCTCTCTTTTTCCCTCTCTCTCTCTTTCTTTTTTCTGCACTATAATAGATATAGATCCCTTGGAAGTTTAAAGAAAAGTTTTTTAAACATTCTGAAATGGCTGTACATGTTGGACACAAGTAAGCCAAAAACAAAAAAAAAATGTATGTGTAGTCTGTTGCCTTATTTATCTCTGTAGTTTTACGTATTCCCTACCTAATAAGGATTGCATATGGCTTACTCCAAGTTGACTTTAGCTTCATTTCATTGTATTTTTTCACAAGGCTGTCACAGATCTGCACTGTACATGTGTGATATCGCAGATTTTTACACCTGCCAAATAGCGTTTCAGTCCTATATGTAGACAGACAATGTGAGGAAAGGAAAACGTTACATAAATGTAAAATGTTTTTCTTTTTGAATATCAAAGTTGTTTGAGGCCAACATCTTACATCTGTGATGCGGTAGAAATTGTGATTCAAGTAAAAGTAAAGTATCTTTTCAGGCCTAGCTTGAGTCAGTTCTGACTCTAAGTCATCCTGACTTTTGTTGTAAATGAGGCATACCAGGATAGCCCTTCCTAGCATGCTGGTCTGTTGAAGATTTTACCTCCCAAATATTGCTGGTTCCCATTTACACCTTGACATATCACCAATTGGTTTTTTCCTTTCAGGCACTTTTGCTGTTGTGTCGTTGTCATGGTCGGTTCTGCCGTGGACAAAGGCCTGAAAGATCAGAATGTTGAACTTCGATCGTGGAATGATACTGAAGGCTCTTGGCCCAATGTGACGCATATATTGAGGGGATAACTCTGAGGAAGTCACGATGGTCAAACTAAAACTGGCAATGGCCGTCACTTTTGCTGTGGGAGTTCTGCAGGTATGATATTGGTTGTTTGTTTTCAAATTCTGAGCTCTTTCCAGTCCCAGAGAGGGTTTTCCTGTCTCTATAATGTCAAGTGGAGCAGGTTTTGAATTGATTTGATTTACCCACATCCACAACTAAGGTATTCCTGGGGTTTCTGGTAGGATTTTTAAATTTTGCCCGGACTGCCCTGTAAACAGCCAGGGAATCTTTAACGTGCACAGTGTTGTGATCTACACATGGGACTTCCTTTTTATTATCCGTCTCCGATGGGACTAGGTGTCTTCGACCTACCTGGACCAGGTGGGTAGATTCTACTAGAAACTAGAAAGCCAATTTTTGCTCAAAATGGGACAAATCTAGTTTACTGTATTAGTAGACGGAGCTGTTCATTCCCTTCACATTGATTTCAGAAAGGAAGTTCAGTATCGACTTTTTTAGATATAATACATTTCAACACATCTATTGTCTCATAAAAGCCAATAATTTTATCTAAAGTAGAGTAAGTTAGCACTCATTTTGATCATCAAAAAAAAACCCTGATGTCATTCTATTAACATTGACAAGATGAACTTGTGTGCCAAATATTATATGAATCAGTCGGTAAATGACAGAGCTGATATGAATTTAGTGTGAAAAAAATACATTCCATGAAAAATGCAAATAAAAAAATCAAAGGAAAATAACAAAAAGACGCCTCAGACGGGTTGCCCTTCTTGTAGCATCCCCCTCACTCTTTTGACAGTCTCTGCATTGTTACTTATGTAAAGAAGATTGTAAATCTAGGTTTAGATGTGCACTGTTGTGAAAACAGACGTCACAATGGCCAGTTTTTTAATTTTATTCCTCTATTCCTATACTTGTGAGCGTGTTTACAAACACACCGACCGGCAATGCTTGCCTTCCACCTTTTATGTTACTCAACGCTAGGCCTAATCGCTGAGCGTGTTCTTGACAGCCAAACGCAATTAGTGTCGCCAGATTTGGTCATTTAGTTACACATTACAGGTTTTCAGTGCCATCTTCTCAGTCAGTGTTAAGGTAATTGACGTAAAAAAATTCCTATTTTTGCCTACCCTCACCTGCAAAATATTTTGTAACAAAATTGTTATATGTCATATGGACATTTTTTTACCATAAACTTGTAGATTAGATAAGTGACCGTTCTACCCGAATATGTAAAGGACAGAAAATCGACATTTTGGCCCCAAACTCGCCAATCCAGTTGCCTGAGGTTTATTTTTTTAGAAGAGCATGATATATTTTGTGGCACAAAATCCTTCCCTTTCAAAACTTGTCATTTAGACAGTTTTAAAATTGAAATTTTCACGAACAGTCATTTCGTAATTCTACTAAAGGTTGTCTTTACTATTATCATTTCTTTCTTTCCTCATTTCATTTTATTGTATTTTTTGTTGTTGTACTTTTGCTTTCTACAGTTCCTACTTGGCATCCTACGTCTTGGATTTCTGACTGTTTACCTGTCAGATCCACTCATCAGTGGTTTCACCACAGGGGCTGCGTGCCACGTGTTTACAAGTCAAGTGAAACATATTTTTGGAATATCCATGAACCGCTACAGTGGTCCGTTTAAACTCATTTATGTAAGTCAATGGCTTATCAATTACCATGCTATTTTGTCCATATTGAGTACACAGCATGCCTAGAGACAATGGAGGATTATGATTTATCTTTATCATAAACCTGAGTCTTTCAAAACTCTAACAGCAGTAAACTAAGAAATCACCATATGTATATAAAAGAAAATGAATTACAGTAAATAATAGATGAATCTTATTCAAGATAACATTTCCCATTCTCCCTTTCTCCTGTTACCCTGTCTTTCCCCAAAATTCGACTTATTCTGTGATATATATATAGATATACATATATCTATATATGTAGATATCTAGATAGATTGATAATTATGAGTTGGTCGTTCATTGTTCACCAAAAGCTCTGTTGCCAGGCCACAAAGAGTAAACATATTTGCATATAGGTTCTAAAGGATCCCAACATCGTTTTCATTTGAGGAATTCTTCTATCAGAAGTGATGTTTCATTATTGAAACTTTCATTTTTTTCCCCGTCTTTGAGTAGAATTTTCAATCACCTACATCGCCATCTTGAACAGGTTATGATAAAAACGTTAGAATAATACCTTTCACGCCCTACCTGCGTATCCTCAGTATCGAATACTAACCCAATCTAATAATCAAACTTGGTACCACTCAGGGTGTAACATGCTTGTATATATATAAAGCTGACTTTTCTAACTTTGAGCATGGCAAAATCAGGAACTGCTGCACTGAAGACTGCCATATTTTGCATTTGTCATCACACCATTACACACTTATTGTTTTTATTGCAGCAGATGGGGGGGGATTTTTTTAAAATAAACATGATTACAATGGCATTTTAAAAAATAAGTTCAGTTGATAAAAGTAAAGTTCCATCAGGGCCCTTACGGCCCACAGAGCTGAAGCTATCTAGGTTTTACTGCCAAGCTAATGCTGGTACTCATTTTCACATGGGTTAATAAATGAATATTAACCTGGGTCGAATAGGGAAAATGAATATTTACCTGGGTCGAATAGGGAAAATGAATATTTACCTGGGTCAATAGGGAAAATAAATATTAACTGTCTTTCGCAGGAATGCATCGTCAGATCTAGCATTGTTAAATTTGAACCCAGGACCTCGTGAACCCAAATCCAGCAACCTACCCACTAGCTGCTGACAGCACAACTTTATTTGATATGCTTCTATTTTTTTACCTATTATATTATATTTAAATTTGTGTTCTGCTTTCTCGTTTTGTCATAATTTAATTAAATTTCTGCTTAAAAGTTCCTACGACTTTGTCCAATGTGCTACCTCTACCAGCAACTTTCCAGCACACCATTATTTTAAAACAATGTTCTTCCCTGCAGTCGTACCGTGACATCTTTACCAACCTGCCCAACACCAACGCTGTGACGTTCATCGCCTCTTTGGTGTGTATGTCCCTGCTGATCATCATCAAAGAATACATCAACAACAACCTCGTAAAACCCCATCTCAAGATGCCAGTTCCCGTGGAGCTCATCGTGGGTGAGTGAGGCTTTGTCTGTTTTTTTGGGGTTTTTTTTGTTTTTTCTTTTTGACATCCATTCATTTCCACCACAAATAGTGAGTTTTTTGTTGTTTCTTTGTTGTTTTTTTTGGGTTGTTTTTTTTTTGGGGGAGGTTCTTTTCTAGGAGAGGGAGTGAAGGGGGGGTGCTTACATTGAGGAGTTGTAGCAGAACCATAGTTTTGTGAGTTTTTAATCTTGTCGACACTAGTTCAAACCCCATGGCTCGCCCAGATGGGTTTTTTTTCACAACATTGCACTCTTAGAAAAGCAGTCTACTCTACTTTCCTCACTCGACTCAGGTATGAATGAATATCCAGTTATAGGTAGAAATAGATTTTGTCAAGAGTGTTAGTCTTGTCATGCCCTCTTAATGTGTGCGGGTTGGCGGGCTCTGCTGGTGGTTCGTACTTCTTTCCTTTCCCTCTTTCACTTATCTTTCATCTTGCTGATTCCTCTTAATTCACCCAGAGATCACCACAAATGGTGGACAGGGTAAATTAATTAAACAAACAATAAGCAGAAAGATCACTGCTTTTGCCAAAGTTCAATGAATCATAATGTATCTTTGTTGTGTTGAATGTCTTCAAAGGTTGCTCTGGGAACTATTATTTCTTACTTTGTGAAGCTTGAAGACAATTATGAAGTCAAAATTGTTGGTGATGTTCCTGTTGGGTAAGTAAAGAAATGTATCTGACAATTCAAATATTTTGTTTGTTTTTACACATTTCCATACATTGTGTCATAATATTATTTGTTGCGTCTGTTTAATGATCTAGAGGGGTTAGGAATTCCCCGATGTAAAGGTCAAAACAGACTATAAAAAATGGATCAGGAACATGCCATCGGTTATGCACGTTTAAAAAGCCTAAAGATGGCAATGTAAATTCTATTCATGTGATTTATTGACTTCTTCTGTTACTGTTAGCGTGGAAGGTTGGCAGGTGCTGCTGGAAGGTCCTACTTCTTTCCTTTTCTCTCTCTCTCTCTCATGTATTCCATCATGCTGTCTCCTCTTAGCTCACCGTAACATCCCCAATTATGGCGGACAGAGTAGCTTTCAATGTAAACAAACAAACAAATTTATTGTTAGGCGGTCATATGTCCCTTGTCGCACTCTAAGGCGTTGTTGCAGAATCGGTAGTGTTGTGAGTTTGTAATCTCAGAATCGATAGTGTTGTGAGTTTGTAATCTCAGAATATCTCAGAATCGGCAGTGTTGTTAGTTTGTAATCTCAGAATATCTCAGAATCGGTAGTGTTGTGAGTTTGTAATCTCAGAATCGGTAGTGTTGTAGGAGGTTGTAATCTCAGAATCGGTAGTGTTGTGAGGTTGTAATCTCAGAATCGGTAGTGTTGTGAGTTTGTAATCTCAGAATATCTCAGAATCGGTAGTGTTGTGAGTTTGTAATCTCAGAATCGGTAGTGTTGTGAGTTTGTAATCTCAGAATATCTCAGAATCGGTAGTGTTGTGAGTTTGTAATCTCAGAATATCTCAGAATCGGTAGTGTTGTGAGTTTGTAATCTCAGAATCGGTAGTGTTGTGAGTTTGTAATCTCAGAATCAGAATATCTCAGAATCGGTAGTGTTGTGAGTTTGTAATCTCAGAATCGGTAGTGTTGTGAGTTTGTAATCTCAATTGACACTGATTCAAACACCAGCTGGCCGAAAGATTTTTCCATGACATTGAACTCTTGAGGTCATGTCACAATTCTTTCTTCGCTTGACTCAAGTGTAAACTTTATTCAATACACTCAGCTATAGACAGAGAACAATTTGCAATTGTGTCATGCATGTATATAAGATACTTATCCTCCTTACAAGATTGTTTTTCTTCTTTGAGAATCTTTGCAATGGTAGGCAAAGTTCCTTCAGGACCTCTATGGCCCATCAAGTCCGGTCTTAACTCTGCTTCTATAGCCTGAGTGGTGGGTGATGCACTGCGTCAATCTGTCGCAGAGTTTACTCCCGAGCTCATGTGTGCACTCATTTGCACCTAGGTCGAGCAGAGAAATGTGTATTCAGGTCTTTCATATGGAACAGAATGTCGGAGCTAGCTTTACTAGAATTCAAATCCAAAAAAAGTCCAACACCCAAATCTCGAGACTTCAGATGCAATCTTTACAATAGAATTCACATAAATAATAGACTTCATTTTTTCCTAGACCATTCATCAGCATTATCTGAAGACTCACTTTCTCCATTTCTACTCTTGCAGTATTTGATAAGAATACAAAGGTAAAACAAAAAAAAAGCAAATAAACAGAAGAATGCTTCTAATTGTATTTTAATACTGTTGGTTGATAGATGACACTGGCAGGTTCCTATTCTTTTTTTATGGCTTAAATCAATTCACACTTACCTCCATTTGCCATGTAAGTGAAATATGTTAACTGTCTTTAGAAATAGGGATAAAGTGTTACATGATTTATATTTGTTTCTCTGTCGTATTTTCAGGATTCCTCCTCCCAACTTGAACGCTTTGATTACTTATCACAGATGATCTCCAGTTCTTTTGCTATTGCCATTGTAGCTTTTGCCATTTCTGTGTCTATGGCCAAAATATTTGCCAAGAAGCATGAATACTCTATAGACTCGAATCAGGTTGGTTATTTTTATTTTTATGTTCAGTTTTTCGTTTTATTTGTTCTAAAACCTTTTGAAGGAGACATAATAGTCCAAAAGTAAGGTGTCTGTCTCTCAACCAAAAGATCTTGGTTTTATACCTTGACGGATTGAAAGATTCTCTGGAGTTTTTTGGGGTCTTTTTATTTTATTTTTACCCACATCCACAACTGAGGTAAAACCCACTCTCCTGGTCTAGGTAGATCAGTCCTACTATATGGAAGTGGAATGTGGAATGTCACAATGCCAACTAAAAGATCATCTTTTATTAAAAAGTCATTGAGTCATGCTTCCTTTCTTTTATGGAATAATATCTCTTTCAAAGCTAAAAGCAGCCCTTCATTTCGAATTTTTAAAAAAAGAATCTTAAGACTGAACTTTTTATGAGAGCTTTTTGTTCCCCTTACTTTAAAAGCTGTTTTATTAAACTTTTTGGGTTTTTTAAACTGTAACTAGCATAATTTTGTTTGTTGTGTTTTTTATTTTGTTACTGTGCATTTTATATAATCTGTAATTGTGTCAATGCTATTTTACTGTAAAGCGCTATCAAGCATTTCGGTGGATGAAAGGCGCTCAATAAATGCATTTTTATTATTATTATTATTATTATTATTATTATTATTATTATTATTATTATTATTATTATTATTATTATTATTATTATTATTATTATTGTTATTATTGTTGTTTGTTGTTGTTGTTATTTTTAAATCCTGTAACAAGAAGCCATAAACATTTGTAAATGAATATCTAAGAAAGATTCTCTAGAAACTCCTAGGATCTCCCCAGAATAAAGTGTTTCTCCTAAAATATCCCTAGAAACTCCCAGAATAACTGATTCTCATTCTGAGATTCTCTTGGCTATGAAGACATTCATGTTGATTCTTAATAATTCTACACCTAAACTATCATGAATTTGTTTCTTTATAACCCAGCAATATTGTATAGGTGTCCAAGTATTATGTAGGATCTCTGAACCAGAAGCATCGATTCTCCTAAAAGTTTTTGAAAATCTCCTTAGAAAACCTCCTAAAATCTCCTAAACTCTAGGGTCTGCTTAGTGTGACGATCCCACTGGCCAGAAACAATTACAAACGAAGATATGTGGCAAAAAAAACCAACAGACGCCAATAGAAGATGAATTAAAGAAAGACGTTGGCGATGAATTGGACACACCTTGAGGGAGGCCACCAGTAAACATGACGTGACAAGCTTACCATGGAATCCGCACGGCCACACAAAAGAAAAGGGAATACCAAGAAATACATTGAGAAAAGAACTGAGAGAGAGTTGAAAGACCATGAGATGTCTTGGAAAGAGATTGAAATGATGGCACAGGACAAGGATAACTAGGGCTCTTGTTGCTGGCCTATATCCCACGAAGGGTGAGTCAGTGAGTGTGACGAGCCCTGTTCCAAGAGAGTAGATTGCCAGGAATGAAGACCTCTGGCAGAGAGTAAAAGTGAGAGGAAAATAGAAATAGAAATAGAGAAATACAAATTTGTCAAAGAAGTTTGTTAAGGCACACTCTCTGAAAACCAAGACTCCAACACTGTTAAAAGACCATTGCCGCAGACCTGATAATGAGCTAGGAAAGGAAGGTCATGAGCAACATGGAGATGAAAAGTCGATATGGTCACTGAAAGAAGTGGCAGATCCTGAAATGAACCCAAGAAGTTTGAGAAAGACAAGGAAGGATGGAGCATGTTTTTTGGGTACCTGTTTTCCTGACAATAGTGACAAACAATATTAATTTACCACAAGATTTCTCTCGTGTCTGTGCAGAGAAAAGGATCTATTCAATTTGTGATTTCCAAGAGTGATGAAAAGTCTTATCGGTGTTTTGTGAATATTATCTATTTCTTCCTTACAATACATTTATAATCATATATTTACATATGTGATATTTGAGTCGATTTTTTAATTTGATGGTATGAATTACTTATGATGACACAGTTTTCGGACTTAAACTTATAATGACTAATAAATATTGTTGGTTTTTATTCTTGCAGGAGCTTTTAGCTTATGGTCTGTGTAATGTGGTCTCCTCCTTTTTCTCGTCATTCGTGTCGGCAGCTTCTTTGTCCCGTAGTCTTATTCAGGAAAATGTTGGAGGGAGAACACAGGTAGGTCTAGAGGTTCAACAACGAATGAAGGCTGAGAGGTGAAGAGGTGTTGAGATTTGATTTTCATTTTGTTTTGTGCAAAGATTGGTGGGGGGGGTGGGGGAGGGGGTGTTAGGGAAGGTAGAGAGAAAGGGAAAAGTAAATTGCAAATTGAAAGAACTAAATGATAAGTTTATAATTAGATTAATCTGGTTAATTGATCAACATTAGTATCTTTTTATGTGTTTTTTTTGTTTCTTGTTTTACTTATTGATTCATACTTTGGGCTGTGTATTAATGTTATCAAAGTCAATGCATGCACTGTAATATCACCATATGCTTTACCGTACAGAAAGTCACAGATCATACTAAAGGCTTTCTTTGTGATAAAAATATCTCTTCCATGAATATATTTTTACTTTATCTTAATGAACAATTTTAAGCATGAAAGAATTCACAAAGCATTTTGAAACTTAGTGAAATTCTAAATCAAAGCATTTAATGCATCTTGCTCCATGGCAACTTTTAGACGTTACAGAGCGTTATTACTAACTTAGCAAATCTTTGTGAAGTACGTCCATTTTGTGGGACATACGGATACTTGTAAAGACAGATATGTAATGATGTATTAAAAGATTGCTTAGTTTTTGTCATTCCCTTTTTCTGTGAATATAGTAGTCACCACCTAAATGCCCATGGCTTGGGAAGCAGAGAAAATGGGCATTAAGGCAACACAGGCATTCATGGGGAAATTGGTCAGGGCAAACAATTTGGGGTAACCACAACGTTTGTCCTCAGCTTTACCTAAAATTGAATGCGAGAAATAGGGAAGCTTGGAAACCATTAAGTTCTTTAACACCTAGGTGATGAGCACACGGGTGGGCTGACTATCACGTCCCATGAAGAGCAATTAAACTGTTCACACCTTGTCCCTAGCTCGAAGGTGATGCGTGCCTGGTCAATCAAAAATGCCAGATAATTTTGTGCAACTTATGACATCAAGGAAAGAGTCGTAGATGGAGTCTGACAGTGAAAGACTGCTCAATTCTAATTGTTTAGAGACAAACCGATGGAGTCTGACAGTGAAAGACTGCTCAATTCTAATTGTTTAGTGACAAACCGGTGATCCAATAGGTTAAAGCCTGTGCGGTTGAGTGGGTGGAGTTAAGAAGAGAAGACTGGTCATCTTTTGATACGCTTCATTGGATAGGTATATGAAGGGTGGTTACAATACATGACAAATTGTTAAGTGACATGAATTAGCCCTATTAATGATTATATTACATGTATAATACTACAAATTTATTTTAAAAATTAAACAATTACAAACGTACTTTATGGTATATTGCAGAAGATTATACCTGCACTCGCCATCGGGTGTTGTGGGGAAAATTTTGGTTTCAAACGGGAATTTTCTGTAGAAAAACCGATTTCACTGAGATTGCGGGCATTTAGGAGAAATGAGCATGATGGCGATGGCCATTTAGGCACTAACTGCTGTAATAGCCTGTGTTAACATAAAATAAAAATGAATATATTGTGTTTACGTGTATTGCAACAGGTAACAGGCCTTGTTTCCAGTGCCTTGCTATTAGTGGTGCTCCTGTTCATTGGACCATACTTCAAGACGTTGCCCAATGTAAGCTTTTGTATTTATGAAACATATCGTCAGTAAAACTGTCTAACCGCGTAAGTCCATAATATATGGCATATGTAAGATTTGTCCTTCAAATAATCAAACGCACACTTCTTTCATGTTTTCATAAATATTAGAATGGCTCCAGTAACGCATGTGATCTAAATGCAGATATCCGTTTTCTTCCCGCCTTGGAAACTTGAACCTCATAAATCAAGGAGCGGACTTAGATATAGATCTACCAGTTTAGATTGTTTTTTAAAGTTCAACTCATGTTAGTCCATTTTGTACACAACTGATTTTTTCTGTTCATTTACTAGAGCTACATTCTAAAGACTAAAGTAGTTATTAAATTGTAATCCAAAAAGTATAACATAGTGATTGCAGCCCTATTCATATATAATAATAATAATAATAATAATAATAATAATAATAATAATAATAATAATAATAATAATAATGCATTCGTTGAGTACGTCTCATCCACCAAAGTTTTTTTCACACTAAAATTCTATCTCCTCAAGTCATTTACAGACCGATTTAGATGACATTTCACACACAAGTTCCTCTCATCAATATTAATAGAATGAGAGATAGAACTATCCAAAATATCTAAACAAATCTGATGTCATTTTTTAGATATGGAATGGAAAAAACGATCTGCACAGGTTTTGAGTGATTTTATTCATAGCTAAAAGAGGACATAGATTTTGAAAATTGGGTCAAAATCTAAGGTGGCGGCCGTTTCCTTGGCAACCAAAGATGCTACAAACTTTTCAATGATATAGGATGACTATATTTTGACAGTTACTCATATATATACTAAATTAGTAAAATCACAAACCCTAACTCAAAAAGCCCAAAAAAATCACTTCAGGAGGCTAAATGTTTGTAACAATAAGAAAAGATCTTAAAATCTATCCTGTAACTTATTGGGAGCCAGTGTAGCTCTTTTGATACTGGCGTAATTGGCTCACTTTGTTTAGTTACGCTAATTAGTCTAACCGTCTTAATCTGATTTTTTCAATCTCTGAGTCAAATATTTTGGTGCAAATGTTAAGAGAGCATTACAATAATCCAAAGGACTAAGAATAAGTGATGTTACAAGCATTTTAAAAATCGTATCTTGCTAATATTCTTCAAATGAAAATTGCAGCTCTGAATTATTTTAGTAACATGTTCTATCATCGAAAGTTCATGATCTAAATTACATCCAAGGTTTCAAACATTTTATGATTTATTACATTATTTTGTATTTCCTGAAAAATGACGACAGGCGGACTGATGTGTTTGGACAGTTTTACTGACGGTATACATGATCAACCTGCAATATTAGTATAATATTATATTTCTATTGATAGCAAGTTTTCTAGGACCATAATAGAAGAAGAAAAATTTCTTGTTACTCTTTAAGAGCATAGAGTATGGATTTGCAATATCTCATCCATTTATAGCATATTGAAATTGGCATTATATTACATTTCTGTTAGGTATGCTACCCACCAAAAAAATTAAACACACACAAAGAATAATAACAGTTGGTAGTCATACATTCAGAGAATAACACGAAGGTTGTGCAAAAAGTTAGCAAATTAATGCTAAGCCTTTTTTGTACTTTAGAGGTCTCTAGTTCAAGATTTCGGCACTCAGCTTTTCATCATGTTTTGTGTTCTTTCAGTGTATTTTAGCTTGATCATCATGGTTGCTCTCAAGGGATGTTCAAGCAGTTTTTAGAACTGAAGCGTTTATGGACCATTTCAATCATTGATTTTGTAAGTTGCTCACCTTTTAAAAAAAGAAATTCAATCATGTTATCCATCTCATATGGAGAAATTGCTTTTGTCAGCATACATTTGTTACGATTTTCTTCCTTATATAACTTAAAACAACAACTTAACCCAAGAAGCATGACAGATGTACATGCGTTTTTTCATTTTTACCGGAAAAGCACACTGGATGTACACAGGCTGCACGCTTCTTTCTTGGCTTTAATTCTAATGTTGAAACTTGTCTGTCTCATAAAATTTGTCCTTTCCTGAAAAATGTTTTTTAAGATTTTTGAAATTTTCTTACATTTTCTCTCTCAGACAGACAGGTGTTAATTCTATACGGTAGTGTACAGACATTTCCTTGAACTGGACCAGGAAAAGGAGGAATATTATTACTTTCAAACATCTTACATCATAGGAAAAAGCAACTGTTTTTACGATCAACTTGTGACTATAATAATTGTATAATATATATAATAATTGGGCGTCATGGCACAATCATTAATGACATTTTGTTTGTAATCATGACGGCACTGGTGCAAACTCTGGCTGGCCCAGGTTGGTTTTTTATGACGTTTTACTCTTGGGAAAGGTATTCCACTCTGCTTTCCTCCCTTGATCCCGGTGTGAATGAGTACCCAGCTTTATGCAAAGAAGGATCTTATCAAACTAGTGTAAATGTACGGAGCGCTTAACCAGCTGCTGTACTGTATTCTCTGATTCTCTCCTGGGAGTTGAGATGGACTTTGAATGCTGGGGGATAAAATGATGTAAAGTTGATTAGCTTGCATTTGTGCGGAGACAAGGCCTTTAAATCTGTCTTTATCTTGACATTTAATTTTGTCAATGAGAATAATAGTGATTTTCATGTTCATGATTTTCAGTGTGTTTGGTTAGTAACTTTCTCAGCCACTGTTCTTTTGGATGTTGACTATGGTCTCTTAGTGGGAGTTGTCTTTGCTTTGTTGACTGTCATCATAAGGTCGCAGAGGTAAGGGACAAAAAACAATTTGAAATATGAATATAATGTAATTCAGCCTAAGAATTAAATTTCTATAGATAACATTGCATCTCATCTGTCCTCTTTAAGATTTTACAAGCTTTTCTTTTGTTGGCTGAAAACTGACAATTCATCATAAAAATTCCTTTTTGTGTGTGTGTGTGTGTGTGTAGGCTTTCTTGTAGAGAAATTTGTTTTTTACTATAAACTATCTGTCAATAAATATGTTTCTTCCAGATTCATTCTCTTTCTCTTGTCAAGGAACATATAATAATTTATGTTAGTAAAGTACAAAAATAAAATCATAACAGTACCAGCTAAGGGCTATTGCATCAATAGATTTGGAACTTATGGTAATTGCAGGCATGTCTTTTATTGTATTATTTCTTTGATTCGTTCCTTCGGCTTTCTATTCTATTTCTAGTGTATAATTCCTCAAAACCCATTCATTTTAGTATCATTTTATCTGCATTCTTACTACTCATGTGTTGAAGAGCATCACAATTTCATGAAGTTATCTCTCTTTGCATGATGATTTGACGTGCAGAACAAAATTATACACTACGCATATAACAGAAACAATCCATTTTTTGTTTCTTTATTGCAGGCCATATTCTTGCCTCTTGGGTCAGGTTCCTGAACGGATATTTACAAGGACATTGGCGTTTACAAGACTGTAAGAGAAAGAACAAACTTTTTTCTTTTTTTTTTTTTTTTGTTGTTAGGGCTTGGGGAGAAGAGTGTTTTCTTGTGAAACGAGATTTTCTTGGTGAATATTTTTCTTTTGGTTTTTATGGTGTCATTTTTTTGGATCATGGGTGGCAGAGGGTATTTGTTTTATTTTATTGGAGTGCGGGACGGGGGGGGGGGATTTCTTTTTATTGGCAAGAGGGCTTTTTCTTTTCTTCTTTTTTCCTTTTTTTTTCTTCCTTTGTTTTTCTTTTTATTTAGAGTGTGGGATTTTTCTTTCAGGTTTCTTTCTTCATTGGGCAGGAGATGATGAAGATGGGATGTCGTTATTGGCCTTGACCATGTAGGATGTATCTCTGGTAGTCGCTATGGAGCTCTGCCAACGATCTATTGGGCGCCTCACTATTCTGCTCAAAAGGTATCTCACTCTTTCTTATGAGACACCAGAGACAAGGATATGTACCACAGACACTAGAAAGGCCATAAGCTTTTGTTAAAAAGTCATAATCGACAAAAATGAATAATTTAATCTTTCTACCTTTCCACATCATACCATATAGACTTTCAGGCACGGCACAAGTCATTAACAAGATTGTTATGTGAAGCAATGGAATGAGCCATCATAAGGAAATCCTGCTATAGATAAGAAAAATATTCACAACTCACATTATATGGGTGGGTTATGTGCACGATTTTCACAGATTGAAGAACAATAAAAGCATATTGATTGAAACGAAGAAAATGAATTTTGGCTTAGCCAGGTGAAGATATTTAGATATTAGCTAATGAAGGTTAATCGTTTAGTGGATAAAAAGGCCACATTTTAAAATAATCACTGTAACTGTAACTCAAAGAAGAAGACCCTACCATTAATGGAAATAGCAGTCTGAAAGCACAGAAACGTAGCAATTCAGAGATAGTGAGAAAACAATGTTCACTTCAGTGACATCCGTGGAATAACGGCAAAACAAGTGATATCATCACTCCGATATCAACGCAATAACAGGGAAACCTGATGCACGCTGGGGGAATTCCCGGGTGGTCACTGACAAGTGATTTATTGCGCGCCAGCCAGTGAACTAAAGGATCGCTCACAGCACTAGACGTGAAGAAAGCATTGGAAAATCCTTATTTATAAATTCACTGTGTATCTTTTAGATGAGGGTTTTTATGTCTCTTAACATGTGTTTTTGTTTTATTTCCAGGCTGAAGAAACTACAAACATCAAAATCTTCGCTTTGATTCAGCTCTTTTCTTTGCCAACTCCGAGTTTTTCCGTTCTTCCTTGTATAAATTGACTGTGGATCCGAATGAATTGAAGAAGAAGGAGCGGAAATTGAGGAAGAAGAAGAAGAGAGAAGAGAAAGAATTACTGAATGTTACAGTGGTATGAAATTTATGTTGATTAGCATCCATTAGTGCAATTTATAATTCAAATAAATATCTTAATGTCTCTAACTCTAAGTATTCTCCTGACAGACAGGTTGGCTGTTCTTTTTCCTTTTTTTGTTTTGTTTGTTTACTTTTATTTCTAAAGCTTTGCACATTCATAATGCAATTTTCATTTTATCTCATGTCTTATAATAACATGTCATCGATGGGTGAGAAGTAAGGCTGCCTGCCGATGTTAGGATTGGGAGGTTGAAATTTTGACAATGTTAGGTGTGTTTTTCAGAAAAGACACAGTACCCATATTTCTCTTATTGACGGAGGTGCCAGGGAGTAAGATCTACTACTGAATAGTATCATGTACAGAGGAGATGATGTATGATCACCTGTTCTGCCTATGCTTTAGAAACCAGGATAAGCGCCAACTCTATTGGCCGTAATAGCCTTGAACTTGAATGAAGGAACTGTACTCATATCTCATAACAAATGTGCCCTTATATTGTAAATGTACGCTCATCAGTTGTTTGATTTTCCATCTGTTTTCTACATCTACTGTAATGAGTACTTCCTGTTTTCTAGAATTTGAATATTAATCCCATCTTTTTGTCTCGACTAGGACTCCATGGGCAGTGCCAATGTGCAGGACGCTGCCAGAACTAAAGACACGGACGGGCTGGATGCCAGCATCCCCAGGGATGGTGATGTTTCCACCGTGGAAGAAATAAATGGAATCAACAGCAGCCTTGAAGATGAAGAAACGTTGTCAAAGAGTTACCCACCTTGTCCGATATCCATTTATATATTGGATTGCTCTACTATGAGCTATGTCGACTCAGTCGGAGTCAAAGTCTTACAACAGGTGTGAAGGAATCAAATTTCTTTTTATAGAATGAACACAGCCAGTCGCCAAGTGAATCAGTTCTATGTTGTTATATATCCATGGGTGATGATTTATGCCTGCTTGTAGGAATTCTCCTATCATGTCGTACCAGACATAAAAGTACATGTAGCGTAGCATATAGGGCTGAATTTTTTTTTTTTAAGGACATTTATCTTGTAAAGAATAGGAATAATGATTTAAAAACATGTTGGTTTGTATTATATATATATATATATATATATATATATATATATATATATATATATATATATATATATATATATCGACGGTGAAAGTCGCAAACCATGGAAGTCAATTTTGGATATTTTGAGAAAATCAAAGGAAATGAAGCTGCAATTTTTAACCCATTGCTTCTCAAGGCTTAATTAGGTCATCAACCCTGAACTACTAAGCATAGAGAAGTAACTCCTGCAACATAACGACATGGTGTCAGTAAAATATTTCTTGTGCATACACCACTTGAAATAACTTAATTTTAAACATTTTTATAGATGCTTGAATAATTTCTCTATATGACATGCATCATATTATCTTTAACATTGTTCAGTTTGTTGGAATATTTAGGACTTGATTTTTGAGATGAAGATAGTGACTCTCTGTCAGGAGTAGAATTTTCTTTTTGATCTAGTTTTTAGATCTAATCTGCTATCATTTTCAAACTCAACATGAGAGTCTTGATTCACTATTAAAATTGACATCAATTGCCTCTGTATTGCCTTAAACATCTCCATTCCACAAGGATTTGAGAAAATAAAATGCCCTTTGACAGCAGGTACACACGTGTGTACTTGTCAGAAATTTTGTTGGTCTTAAAACATTATTGGTTCGATAACCAGTAATGCAATTTAGATCGAGTAAACGTGTACTTTCGTTTTAATGTACTCTTCACTTCCTGAAAGCAACAGAAGTAACTTATAGATTGTAGTTTCAACTTAAATGAACTCCAACACACACTAGTTCTTTTTAAATTTGATCGGCGCATCTGGGCACATTGGAAAGCACGATGTTGGATTTTAGCAGGCACACTGGGAAGCAATGGGTTAATCTATTTTCACAAACATACATGATGCGAAAGTGTCAAAAACTAGACCCAATAGGGATGCACGGATTGCTCATATAGGTTATTATACGGGTTTCTATTGCCACAAAATCCTAACTAGATGAAGCATAGGGGCATCCTAATGTTTAAAAAGCGAATTACTCATTTTAAAATTACACTATATGGATATACTATATGTATATGATTATTTGGTCCTGAAAATAAATTTATTGCTTTTTTTGTTTATGGTATTCATTTTAAGGATAAATATATTTAGATTATTTCTGAGATGTTCAGACGTAATGATTTCAATGGAAGCCATCATTTTAGCACCTTACCTACAGCTTTACCAATGACTGCATGTTTTGTTTGTTATGATAATATCTTAAAATGAATTCTTTGTGGCATCATGATTTTTTAAATAATTTCTATTATAATGTCATTCCATACAGATCATGATTGAGATGCGGGCATTTAACATAACAGTGTATCTTGCACAGTGTAAATGTAAGTCCGTTATTTTATTTCTTGTTAGTTTCAATGTAGTTTTTGATGCCTCGATCTTCTTTGTCTAGAAAATCAAATTGCACAACTCATGTTTGATTAATTTTACTTGGTGTGTGAGTTGAGACTCAGCATTACAATTAATGGCTTAACTCATTGACTACCATTATCGCAGGGTGGGGTCATGTTACACTTACATCATAGTACAATTTCTCGCACATATGCGATCTTAATGTTGCCGGGCCATAACTATAGAAAGATCGCGTATACGCGATTGCGGTATGGAGCATCTTCTAGGCCTATTATTCTACTTTCGTTTCCTACCTGATCGAACTTGGACTTACCCGTTTTCTTTGCAAACTTACAAAACAGCTACTACCACTAGTACTACAAGTAGATCTACAAGTCAGAAACAGCATAGACCGCACTGTTTTCGATCACTGTTTTCATGTATTTATTGATGGAAGTGGTGTATCGTGTGAATGGTGTCTCCACCCCAAAAAGATTTTTAGCTTCTCGATTTCACCCTTTCACTCATCCCACTCAGCCAAACTAACGACACATAGCCAATTGTTATTGGTTCCAATATAAAGTTTGATCTCTTATGAACACTGTGTTTCAAAAATGAAGAGAAAATAATAATAAAAAATAAAGTTACAAATTTTTTAAACCACTCTCCTTTTTTGGGTACCCACACCATAATCGTGTGTCAGGCTTTGGGTAGTCTATGAGTTAATAATATTGCTTAGTTCCACTGTAGAGAACAATATCCATGAGAATTTTTTATAAAAAGTGAACAATGCAAAAATGCTGAAAGTAAGTATAAAAAGTATCAGAGAAGGAGGCAACTGCAAGTACTGAAATAACTTAAGCCCATAAAGGCTACTCATCCTTTGTATATTTCCTTTGCTGCATTGAATTCTAGATCTACTGTTTTAGAGAATGGAGATAAGAAGCTAGTTTCTTTTTTTAATTTGCATTTGAATGAACCTTCTGTAGATTTTAAATTTTACTTATAGTTGTGTATCAACACGATTTACTTGAGGAGTGTTATCCAAGTGATAACATGCTGTTCACGAAATACTGTGTCTAAAAGTAATTGTTCAAGAATATATAATGTATATCATGAGAGGGAAAATCTCACATTCAAATAATGTGATTTCATTTACAGCAAGTGTACGTGAAATGTTTGAAAGGACAAACTTCTACGATTTTGGAGGGAAACACTTTCTGTTTGTGACCATCCACGATGCTGTGGTTAGTGCTCAGCTTCACCAATGGTCCATTACAGGGGTAAGCAAACTTCCTGTTCCCTGTTTCCATGTTAAGCCGTAATCATCATCATCATCATCATTTAGTCAAAAATAATTCTTGCAATTTTTCCTCTACCTATTATGAACATTTAATACATTACTACCAGTGTTCAGGGTCAAGAAACATGAGGCTCTATATCAAAATGGAGCAGTAGTTTAGAGACACTAACTTCAATATTTATTTATGTCTTATCAAATGATATCATTTGCTGTTTCAATTATGAATCAGTATTTGTTTCTATGTGCTTTCATGAAGATGTGCAAACAAATAATAAAATTCTTCATGGTTTTGTTATTCCTTCTTTCTTTTAAATTCTAACCAACTCAGGAAAACAACCCTTTGACATGTAATAACACAGATCGCAATAGCAACACAAATGCAAGCCGGGACTGTAGAGACGGAGATCCTCAACCTGACCAAATTACAGAGAGTAGAGATGATGCCAGCAGTGGACCCGATGCCAACGGCAACCCTGTTGCAAGCAACGGAAATAACGGCAGAACGCTGTTGACAATGGATGGCACAGATTCCACGTGAAAGACAGTGGGAAGGGACATGAACATTTTTGTCACGCATCACATTGGAACCTTGTTTTTGAAGCTGAGTCGCATTGCTAGTAAAACACTGGCTGTAAATGAACACTAGATAAACTGGCTGTAAATGAACACTAGATAAACTGGCTGTAAATGAACACTAGATAAACTGGCTGTAATGTAAATGAACACTAAATAAACTGGCTGTAAATGAACACCAGATACACTGACTATACTATAAATGAACACTAGATAAACTGACTGTAAATGAACACCAGATACACTGGCTGTAAATGAACACCAAATAAACTGGCTGCAAATGTAGATAGTAACAGCAGACAGTGAAAATATACGGGCACAAAGTATAAAGACAGTTATCAGTACATTAATTTCCAAAATCAAAAGAATGATTTAAATTTAATGTAATTTCATGGATGATAAATGTTGTTAGTATAAGCAGGGTCACAAAATGTTACTTGATTGTATTCTAAGAAAATCACTTATCTTTTCCACTAGCTCTTTACATGTCAAATTGTTGTCTTTTTTCTTCTTATTATTTCTTTAATTAAAAGAAAGAAAGCCTGTCTACAATTGCAATAGATTCTTATGATATTCAAACGTCTAACAAGAACTCAAGCACAGTTTAAAGTTAAACATCTTTTTAAGAAGTGAATACATTTACTCTGGAGGAGAAATACTATGTAGATTCGGGTTCTGATCTGTGTTTCACAGGGGTTCTGATCTGTGTTTCACAGGGGTATTTCATTTAACTGATATGGCTTAAGAATACTGTAGTGACTGTCTAAATGACCACTGCCTTAATGTCAACAATGGGCCATGGTTTGTAACCACCCTCATTACCTATACATACAATGTACTGTGTAATAAAACATGACCAGTATTCTCTTCTTAAACTCCACCCACTGTACCACACATCCTTTGTCCCATTGGATCACTGGTTTGTCACGAGGCCATTAGAATTGAACAGTCTTCTGGACTCCGCCCACAAGCGCCTTCTTGATGTCGTAAGTTGCTGCATGAAATCACCTGACGTTTTTAATAGACCGGGCACTTACCGCGATTGAGGGACAAGGTGTGAACATTTTTATTGCTCCCCTGTCTGGCATTGGCCATATCCATTGTACTTTTGGGTCTTTGTGGTGAGCGATGGTCAACCCATCTGCGCGCTCACTACCACAGACTAAACGGTTTCCTTTCCAGGTGTCCCTATTTCTCGTATTTGACTTTTTGTTTAACTGATGACTTTTTCTAAAACAAACAATCTGGATATGAATCTTTATCCTTGGATGTCCGTTGTCTAATTTTAACATGAAGATTATGAATCGTGGTGATCACCCCCCCCCCAATTGTTGCCCTGAATGCCTCTAACTTACTTTCGCCTCAATGCCTGTTTTGCCAAAATGCCCATTTCTCTGCTTCCCAAGCATCAGGCATTTAGGCGGTCACTACTGTATATGAAATGTTTCGTAGAAGTCGTTACCATGTGATAATCTCAGTAGCACTTCATATAACTTAGAGATTTTCACCTTCAGTGTATTGATTCATAAATCTTTGTTCTCGGGAGCTGTTTTTCTTTCAACGTTTGCAGAACTTTGTTCATCAAAACAAATTTTCTGATTGAGATGTATTTTTGTGTATAGTATAGATAAATATATATATATATATATATATATATATATATATATATATATATATATATATATATATATTATAATAATATGCATGTCAATGTCATATTAAATGAGGATAAATTATCATAAAGGTAAAGGGAAGGCAATAATCCTCCCACCCCAGCAATAAAAAAAACCCAAAGGGATAACATGATGTCAAATCTGTAACTTGTAAGCCTTTTTTTTTTTTTTGGGGGGGGGGGGGAGGAAGGGGAGAGGGGGTGGGGGTGGTCTGGTGTTCATCATTTGGAGAACTTTGTTTTATGTCCCTGTACGATGGAAGATGATGTGCTTTGTTGGTTAATTTTCCCATATGAAAATTCCTGCCTCCCAATCCCATCCACTCATACACCAATGTTCAATATACTGCTTTATTTACCTCCCCCTCCCACCCTCCCCTCAGTATGTCCTTGCCAATACTTATGAACTACGAGTCATATACTCACCACTGAACATGCCATCTTGCTTATTTATTCTAAGATTTTTTAATGAAACAATGATATGTAGATTCTTGTTTGTCAATTTCTAGTCCTGCAGCATTTTTCTCACAATTGATTATAATGTCAATGTCATTCATCACCACCATCACCCGTTATTCCTTGGATAGCAGCACATGTCATCACCGACAGTAACCTTTCCT
Organism: Doris montereyensis; assembly: GCA_037039925.1. Classification (NCBI taxonomy): domain Eukaryota; kingdom Metazoa; phylum Mollusca; class Gastropoda; order Nudibranchia; family Dorididae; genus Doris; species Doris montereyensis. The sequence continues at coordinate 39,549 of JAXRKP010000466.1, forward strand.
CCTGAGCAGTCTTATTCCAGTTGTTGCCAACGGTCACCGTGGCTTTTAATCTGCGTCTATCACTGATCTCCATGCACATTTGGGTCGACCTCTATTTTTTTCTCAATAACATTGCAGTAATCCTGTCTGAATATAATTGAAGGGGTCATTTCAATACTTTGCCTAAGTCACAATTACGTCATTTAGAGTAAACTGCCAAAAACCATGGAGTTTGGCACCGTTGGTTTTGGGAATTCCAAGATTCAAACGTCGTAAAGGTGATGTATTTTCATCACATCATTTTCACACTTTTCAGGAAGAATGATTTCCTTTCATTCCCAAAGAGTATCTCTGTCTTGTTTTTCACAAAAATAGATATAGGCATGCTATTAAAATGATCCCTTAAATTACTCATTTTTTAACCATTCATTGGTACTAGTACTAATAGTCATATGCCAGACAGTGTTTGACTCATTATGTGTTCACTGTTTTCTTTTTTTGTTTTCCGGCTATGAAAATTATGATATGTATCAAAATACCATGCCATTTGTGTGATCTGATTTTATTTTTATGCAGAAAATATTTGAAAGCTCTATTATTGATAATATTGATACATTATGTATATATTATATATATATACACACTGATGATGAATATGACATTGACAAACCATGTAGCGCCGACATCTCATCAACATTTTTTATAGTAGTTAGTAGTAGTATTAAATAGGAACTCTGTTTCTTACATTTAAGCTGGTCTCAGATTAGGTGCAAATACTCATGTGTCATATTAAGACATAATCAGTATAACGCGGTTACCCTGTGTTTAAATCAACGAATTACACAGTATATAATATTTGCCAAAAGAAGCGAAAACATTTTTTAAGTGTTTTATCCGTTTTCTAAAAATCTGCAAGTTATTGACTTACATAGTTAAATGTAATGATGAACAGCGAGGCAAGGGGCCATGTCGTCGTAGTGATAACTATGGACACAGCAACCCTATCTGACCACCCTATATGACCAACAGTAAACCTGCCCTCGAAATGACGCTAAGCTATCCTCTGCATTTACAGGAGGGCCTCTTTTTACTCAATGTAACCATGAGATCCTCTGGTCCCTAAAAATTTAAGCCTCGGGATCCACAACTGACCCTGAGCTAACTGAGGCACGCAAGCGACAATGGTTTGCCGTTTCAAATTTCAAGGGCTCTCTTGGAGCTCAAAGAACCCACATCCATTTCGAAGAAGAAGGAGACAGGGTACAGATGTTAGAGCCCCAGAAGAAAAATATAAGAAAACAAACAGAAAAAATATCATGGAAAACCAGGCAGAATCTTTGACCTACGTATCAGCACCCATCGCCTCACCATAGATACTAGTGGGAAAAAAACATGAGTGAATATAGCTGCTAGTGTTGTGATTTGAATTGATTAGATCAAAAGACCTTGGTAATGACACTCCTTTGTAAGTAGAATGCTTTCAGGATTTGAAATGCAATTCTTTTTTCCTCACTGTGAAGCGATGTGTACTGACGGTGACACTGACAGTCACTTGTTCGTTTTTATCTGGTCATGGTGTCGATCATTTTCTTCTGTTTATTTTTCTATTGTGTTTGTCTCATCTTCATGCCCATGGGGCTGTAACGTCTATGTCTGTATAGATGACCTACTTTCATCACCTATTTTATTTGCTTATTTTTGTCATCATAGAGAACATAAAGTAAACAAATGTACACAACCATCTATAATAGATATATACACATGTGTATATATTGTTTTGCCTGTGATCCACAAAACATTTTACTGTTACTACATCTACTTTCTAGATTCCCGGGCATGACAATAAAAAGCCTGCGTAACGTCAGTATCGAGTACTAATTTGATATAATAATCGTACTTGATATCACAGTAACCGATGCAGTGGTTTCTGAGTTCACCGCAGTCAAGAGACCCAGTTTCATAATGAAGAGAAACCGTAATCTAACATTATTTACGGGCATGCTTATATATACATATATAAATGTACATATATTATATATTGCAAGTCCAAATATTTTCTGATGAATATTAATAAGACTGAAAACTCAAATATTCATTTGAACCATGCTTTGCCTTTGATTTGCTATGAAAACAAATCACCTTGTAATTCATATACTATATCATATGTAGTCTTTCATGAATGACTTACTCTTACCCAAAATTAGACTAATTAGAGATTTTTACATAATGTTAGTTTTTTAAAAAAGTTTTATTCACTGTATTTTATACTGAATAAAAGTATATAAAAAAATAAAAAAATCTTAGAATGACAATTTTGTAAAGATACAAGCAAATTTCACAATTTTGCTTTGTCCACATTTTTGATTGACTGGTAAAAGTAATGGTAATAGTAATAGTAATAACATTAGTCAAGTGGCAAAGACAAATTACTATATAACCAACAAAGTCTTTTTTGAGGTAGGGGAGAAAACAATTCTTTAACTGTATCGCAAGTTATAAGTTTTGTCTGGGATCTGTGTTAAGAGTTAAAATTTAAGAAGCAAACAAAAAATGTGTCTACAAATATATAATATAAAAGGAGAAGAAGTTTTTTTTATCTAATCAGCATTATTCAAATTATTGTGTCTCTCTTATTAATTTTCATCATAATCGGCTAATGCCTATCTATGACTATGATGATGATTGATTTCTTCATTGAAGTTGTCTTTTTTCCTCAAACAGAAAATCAAGAATAGCTTTACCTATCCAAAGTATGAATTTCTGAGAAATACTCACAATTAGAGTATTTCATTTTCAGTGGAAGCAGGCATTTCCAATTTGATGATATTAATGAACATAACAATAAATAGTTTCTTGATGTTTTGTGTATACCTAGCTGTATATATCTAACCCAGATTCTACTTCAACTCATTATAAGTTACTATCATTTGTATAAAAATAATATGAATTTTTACAATCAAGGTTGTCTTGGTCAATGCTTGTACATGTAAATTAATGAATTTCAAAAGAACTAACTTATTTATAGCACAGTGGTATGAAAGAAGACCCAATTTAATTTGATTGTTTGTCGAATAAAATTTTGACTTGATTTTACCCACATCCACAACTAAGGTGATCTTGTGAGTTTTGGTAGGATTTTTTAACTTTGCCTGGACTGCCCTGTAAACTGCCAAGAGATCTTTACCTTGCACAGAGTGCTGTCTCCAGTGGGACTATGTGTCAATCCACCTACCCGGACCAGGAGGGGTGGGTTTTACTGAAAAAACTCTTTAAAAAAATTCAACCTGCTGGGGGCCTGAACCTGTCATCTTTTGGTTGAGAGGCCGACACCTTGCCTCTAGACTACCAAGTCGCCTGTTGTATCAGAACCTCTCTCAGTTATATCAAGGAAATGTTCACAATCTGTGAGCATTTGGAAAATGCATAGCTTCAGAATTTGCATATAAACGATCAAGTTCATCTTGGTTTTTGTTGTCGTAGTTGTTGGGGTTGTAAATTACGGTTGTTTGTTTTTTGTTGAGTCACAATTATTCATATTGGCCTGTTATTTTTGGCGACTGAAGGAGAAAAAAAGGGGCGGCGGGGAGGGTGTGTTCGAGGTTCTTGTTTTTTATTTGTTCATTGTTTTGTTTTGTGTTTTGTGGGTTGCTTTAGTTGTTTTTTGTGTGTCTGGCGGGGGGGGGGGGGGGGTTACATGGCTATACTGTAAACCTACTTCATTATTCAAGCTTAAATGAAAACAGAAGAGAGAAAAAAATAAGTCATTTCTGTTAATGTAAACATGATGATTTAAGTCTACAAAAATCTTACTTAGATTAGAGTTGAGTTAGAGTGGGTGTTTTCATCCTTATTCAGTCATCTTTTGCTTTGGAATTGGTTTTTAAAAAAATAATTTTTAAACAAAGTTTGCATGTAGAACTTCCCCTCACCACACTCCAGTTCAGCATAAATGTTACAGTGAGTAGTTCAGTCTATTATACTGTAAATACAGTTTGTTATGAATATATTACTAATGCTATGGTTATAGTTATAGTGATATGTATCAGAATATAATTACAATTTGCTTATTTTTCATCACTCTTTTGTCTTACACTACTATAAAAGAAGTAATGTGATTTGATCTTCACTTCTTCAGTTGGCTGTCACTGTCACTCAGTTAACCTATTCCATAAATTGAAAAACAATGCTTGAATTTGAATGATCTTTGAGAACAGTACTAATAACTAACATAGCATAAAATAGTTTTAGCATTGCTTGTTTAAGAAAGTTGGCATATGTGCCATAATGCCATACACTATACACATACCAATAAGTTGAGACACCTGAGGTCAACCTGTAATTGTGGTGTGTCTGTGTTAAATTGGAAAAGAGAATTTTAACATATGTATTACTGTCAGTGTCACTACTGTCAATGCTGCTAGTAGTGCAACCCAAGATTGTATTTAATAGACAACCTTTGGTGCTACTGCTAGTAAAACCCAAGATTGTATTAAATAGAAAACCTTTGGTGCTTTTGCTAGTAAACTCAAAGCCTGATACTGACACATGTATTAATGTAAAATAAACGTTTGGAGGTGGGGGCAGGGGTAGGAGAGACAGAGACAGAGGCACAGGGAGAGACAGAGTGAAACAGTTAGATAGACAGAGCGAATGTGTGTGAATGTGTGTAATTTTCAAACAATATCACTAATTTTGCATTCCATAATGTTGTTTATGAATATTATAAAACAGTGTATATTGATGTATATCTGATCATACTTGTTTTCCCCGACTACTTGTATAATAAACAATATTTTCTTAATCTTTTGAACGCTTATTTGGGTTTCGTATTTTGGAAAGTGTATGACGAGCATGAGGGAAGATTCAAGTTTTTAGTGTAAAGCAATTTTTGCACTAGGCCTACTTAAAGGTTATAGTTCTTATAGCTAGTATTGTGTCTCAAAGTTATTTTGTTGTTTTGGTTTGGGTTTTTTTTTTAGGGAGGGGATTGCTTGGGGGAGGGGGGAAAAGGGGGAGTGGGTGTTCCTAAGAAGAAAAAAAAATTGATTAAAGAAAGATCAAACCTTTATCAACTGTCAAGAGATATGAAGAAAAAAAGATGGACTTATACTACAGTCCGCATCCCTGCACAAGTACTGGCTCTACGACTGTACATCATTAAAATTGATCCCCCCAGCAGCCCATTTCATTTCATTCAAAACTTGTTCTCGTCTCCCTGAGGAGTGTACAAGTGCAATTACAATTGTTAGGCGCTTCATAATAACAAAAGTACAATTTGGAGTTCATCATTCCTTTACTGTGGTGAAACATATACCAAAAGCAGATAGGAAAGGAGCAGGATACGACCGCAAGCAGTAGAAATGATATATCAAAAACAAAGATTATAACAAAACAAGAAGCAGAATCAGGAAGAGGATAAGAAAAATGTTGTTTTTTTTAACAAGGTGGAAAGACACTACCTTAGATGGTCTGATCATATAAATAAGGCGAGTGATGAAAGAATAGCTAAAATCAACATATGACACAAAAACTCTAAGAAAACGATCTAAAGAATACCTAATGTAAAAAATGTCAGGAAAACATTTTCAAAAGAGAAGAAAAGCACACAATAAAATCAAAAATTGAATCTGTAGAAGGGAAATGAAGGTGACAAGAGTAGAGGTACAAAAAACTAGAAAAATCAAGACCAAATTTTAGATGGAGTGGATACCCTTGGTTTTTGCATGGTATGACATGATAACGACATTGCAGTCACAAAGGACATTTGCCCTGAAACGTGTATGCTAGCATAGTAATAGTATGCATCACATTATTTTTGGAATTTCAACAATGTTATAGATAAATAATATATATATATATATATATATATATATATATATATATATATATATATATATATATATATATATCATATATAATATCTAGTATATACTATAGAGAGAGAGAGACAGAGAGATAGAGAAAGAGATTATATATATCTATAAAGGAAATGCGTACACAGACAACAAAAATAGTAAGATTGGCCCAGAAATGAGAAATACATCGAGAAATGAATGAATTGTCATGTGCTTTTCAAGAAAAACCATAAGGAAAACAATCTGAGATCATAATTTTATTTTTCTTAATGTCTATCACAAAAGACACTTGATCTTAATGTTTTAAATCCCCCACAAACCTGTTGCTGGGATTCTAAATATAACTTTGGTTTATCCAAGTTTCTGAAGATTTCTTTTGTAGAAAAAACATTCAGTGAAATTAAACCAAAACATCAAAAGATAAAATGGGAATGATAATGTTATTGTTAATGAAAAAGATTCTTGCATTGTTGGGCAGATTTAAAAAAAAAAAGTTATAGGAATACACATATCTTTACAACTTTATATAAACAAGGAAGTTGCAATAATTCTTAAAGCATATAATTATAATTAAATTAGGTATAAGTTTTCCTAGAGTGATATCACAAGTTAAAAAAAATAACCACAGCAAGAAAACAACACACGCAAAAATATTGCATAAACATGAAATTGAACACAATACCAACATTTAAAAAATCACAAAAAGAAATTTGACTGAATTTCAAGTTTTTTTAAATGTCCATAATAATATATTAAAACAAGCCTGAAATGTCCCAGGTGATATCAAGTTCGATGATTTGATTAGATTGAGTTAGTAATCAAAACAGAATACGCAGGTAGGCATGAACAATACTATTTCAACCTCTAAATCTAAAAACCTGTTTAAAATGACAGCCTTGGTTGGTGAATAAAAAATGTACTCATAGAAGGGGAAACAATGAAATTTTCACTAATTAACACTTTGGTTGCTAACTTTGACTCATGCTGCAAACTTCCGACATATGTATAACTATAAGACAAATTAGAAAATATGGGATTACATACAACATTGTTGAATTTCTAAAGTGAGATTTCCCTTAACTAGAGATCCTTCAAACGACTCTTTGAATGTTTTGAATGGTGAAATAGCCTAATTTAATTCCTTGATCTACAGTTTGTTTTCATCCAACCGAAAGAAAGTGGAATCAGCTGACACTACAGATATTTTTCATCATAATCTGGATTCAGATGAAGATTTCAATGCATATGATGATGATTTTTCTTGAGGAGAGTATTCTATAGTGATGGTTAGGAAGTGATTGTGCCCATACCAACTGACCCACATTAAATCAGGCCTCAAAACAAGGAAGGGTGGGGTGGCAGGGATATGATGTCAATGAAAATTTTGCTTCAGGATGGGATTAGAATTATCTAGAAAACCTAGAAACTAGTAATCCATCTGTTATATTTTACAAAACAAACGTGAGTGAAGACCGTATATCTAGATCCTGATGATAAGTCTAGACTGGTGGCATTTTTAAAACTAAATAGCATTTGATCGATCTTGTGATAATTCCCCTAGAAATGTCATTGCTTATGTGTTTCAGTATATAGTAAAAAAAACCTCTGTATTAATGTAAAATATCATGAAAAACTTATACTATCAAAAAAAAATTTCCACCTGGGGTTTTCTGAACAGCCTTTTATAAAAAAAAAACAGCCTTCAAACATGCCAATGAGAGCTCAGACAAAGCCATTATATTTATAGAAATAGACCTCCATATGCATATTTGACGGTGTGCAATCAAAATCAAAGCTCATCCATAACCCCTGCCATTCTCCAAATATCACTCACCTAGCACGCATGCTTGTACTTGTAGAGAGACCCCCCCCCCCCCCCCCCGCCAACTTTACCCTTTTTTGCCCATTTTCTTGCCAAAACCCTTAGCAATGAGGATTCCCTAGGGGCTTATAAAGCTTAGCAACCAAAGCGTTAAACGTCAATTCTGGCAGAAAAATTCCAATTTAAAAACGATTTTGGGATCATTTAGAACCTACATGCAAAACATGACTACTCTTCATGGCCTGGCACCAAAGCCTTTGACGCACAAATAAAGACCTACTCACAATCATTTAGATCGATTTATCATGTGTCACATAAATACTCTCTGAAACGCTGCAGTGCAATGTGGAATGGAAAACAAAAATCCTCATGATTTTTAGATATTATGCTTGCAGTGTGGAGTAGAGATAGCGGAATCCTTTACACTTGAAAAAATCTTGGGAAAAGGAGCAGAGTACGAAGGTGTGTTTGTAGGGACTGTTGATGGAAAGAAAGACCCCATACTCAAGTAGATGAATTTCCTTCCCATCCACCAACCTAAAAAGACTGCAATACATACAAACATAAAGAAATCTAATCAAGGGTGAAAAAAGTGCTGGCCATTAGTTAACATCAAATAAATCCTTCTGGCTTTTTCAAACCCTACAGGCAATTAAAATGAGTTTTGGTGCATTCAGTTGACAATCGTAGGGTAAACTGATTTGCACCGCTAATTCTAGTTTGCTTCGGCTTCCTTGTCTCCTACTACTAGTCCTACTGACCCCTGCCACTGCACATTCATGTTAAGGTGACCAAAACATTAATGCCAGACAGTTGGGATTAGATCGACGGTCAAAGTCGCAAACCGTGTAAGTCTAAAATTAGTAACACCTTTTTCTCTCGCTATTTTAACATTAGAAAGCCCCTATGCTTTGTGTAGTTAGGATTCCGTGGCCCAAAAACCAACAGTAACCCATATAATAACCATATGAGCAATGCGAGTATCCCTATTGGGTCTAGTTGGGTATATGTCTGTGAAAATAGATTAAAATGTGCAGCATCAATTTCATTGATTTTGTCAAAACATCCAAAATTTGACTCCCTCAGTTTACGACTTTCACCATCGATATATCCCAAGAAGGAAAGGGGAATGTTGGTGGAAAACTTGATGAAATTCGAAATAGGAGCAAAACTTTTAGTTTCTGTGATTGTGAAGTGTTTAAAATATATTGTTGCAATACCTATGAATAATATTGTATCAGTCAGTGTATACATGTTTATTAAGGATTGAACTGCCATTACAGGGGTCACAACATAAAATCTCTCAAAATATATGCAGTCTTTTAAAACTGAACCTTTTCATCAAATTAATTTCTATGGAACAATGGTACCGTAATATAAAACATTACAGAAAAATGATTGTATGAAATAAGGAAAAAATACATATAAGATAATTTCTTTTTCTGCAATACAGGAAGTGAAGCAGAACTATGACAATGACAACATGACTTGTGCTAAGTAAACCATACCAACTACACATACACTTTAAGCAAACTTTTAGTTAAAAAATCATTATCTGAAGAAATTGTTATAACTGCAAAAAGAAGCTCAGTCCTGTTTCTTTCATTCATCTCCCAGAGTGTGATTCAAAATGGTGCCGTGGTCAAAGGAAAAATGTATCTATGAACTCTTAACCAAAAAAAAGCTCTCTGCTCCCCCCTCCCTTCTCCCTGACCTGTTCTGTAGCATATTTATGACCCACTACACTCACTGAGTCATTGAGGTGTTATTAAGAAAAGTACTTCATCGTAAGAGACCTTGTTTTGTGGATTTTAGGGTATGTTTTTGGGTGGCTTCACTAAGGCCTTTATTTTACAATTTTTCTTCTTTCCAAGAGGAGTAACTGTGGGGCTAATTTGCTACACTTCACTTCTTTATAGTATGAACAGGTTCATTATTCCTTGTTTCACTCACTTCAAATTCTTATGATGACTAAGCAGAAATTCTAGTTTCCATGGCACATTTACATTTTTTTTTACAGATGTCTTTTATGAGAAGTTCTCAAATATTGTTTCTTCTTTTTTATTCTTAAATGTATAATCAAAATTTTAAACAGGGAGGCACAAAAACAGCATGAGACAGATTTCAGAAATCTATCTTCTACCATAAAAATGCAAACAATAAAAATATGAAATAAATAAAAACATCCATTACACTTTGAACATAGCTAGCATTTTGAAATATCTTAGATTCATTAAATAAATAAAACAACACTTATTCTATCTTCTTATCTAACTATTTTCACGAACATCTTTTCTTAAGACATGATCTTTACTGTATCCTCAAATTTTAAATGATGTTCATAAGCTATCGATTTTGTACTGTAACTGGGGGATTCGGTAGAGACAAGGTGTTGGCTTCTTAACCAAAAGGTCATGGGTTCAAGCCCCACCAACAATCGAAAACAGTTCTCAAGCTCATTTCGAAAAAAATCTTCCTTCCCCCCCCCAAATTGTACTGTAACAGAGTTAACTGCCTTTCAATAGCCCCCCCCCACCCCCCATGTTACTCCCCATTTCTATTTCACAAAATCTATCAATGCTCACTCATGAATATGTTTAGCTAAATTATCAGTCAGATATTTCCCTGCTGTCTAGTGAAGAACTAAAATGGGAAAGTTTAAAGAACAGGTACATGTATGTATATCAATATTTATTTTTCCAGATTAAATCTGCAAAAAAGTAATGCAAAACGTTCCTCAAACCTCAAATCTCTATATTATCAACTATTACTCCTTTGATCACAAATTCAACAAAT
>JAXRKP010000466.1:52500-110000 GCA_037039925.1 Doris montereyensis
TAAGAATCACTTAGCTTCAATAAAACATTTTGTAAATTGTTAAACTGTTTTACCAGTCTGAAGAAATTCCCTTTTAGTTTTAGTTTTAGATGGCATATATGATAATGCAGCGTGAGTGTTATTTATGAAAACACTAGATTTCTAGATGTACGAGTTACTAGTACTTCATCTTTAAAAAGAATAGATCTAAATCTAGATCTACTTTATCCAATTTTGCTCTTAGTATTAATATATTCTATATAGCTCTAAATCTACATCTAAGTAAAAAAAAAATTAAAAATAAAGTATAAGCCAAGATAAGATCTAGACTAGATCTAGATTTAACTGATTTAGTCGCACGAGCTGTTCACGGCGGCACCCTTAAAGTAGTAGAGTCCCATGAGCAAAGGCTCGGTACATTTATACGAGAACATAAGAACTAGAATTTGAAACTAACACTGTAAATTACCACATAACTCGGCATGTTTTTGGCTTTGTTTTGAAACCAATGTTTCCGCTATAGATAACATTTGTGCTTTTAAGCTGGCTTTTGTCCACGATTGTAGAATTCTGTTATTATTGCTACCCAAAACAACATGGCCTCCCAACCTTCACAATCTCGACGTTTGTCTGCGTCAAAGGCTTTGGAGTTTTTGAACACTATAATGGAAAATTCTAGCAAGATTCTGACTCACCAATCAAGGAAGATTTTCACCACTCTGGTGCCATTAGTAGTGAAAGCGATAGTAGATCTAGCTCTAGTAATGATGAAACTATTTTAAACAAGCCTGGGCCTTCGGTGTCTAGACCAAGTAAGAAGAGAAGGCTTGTAGAACTAGATGACAGTGGAGACGCTACTTCTGTCAGTAGACCCTCTAGATCTACTCCTAGCTCTTTAATTTCTGGAGTTGGAAGTCAACCTAGATCTAGATCTAGACCTAACAGGCCTACTGTTGAATGGAAGGAGGTAACATGTGGAAATGAAGTTCACCTTCCAACCTTCCGTTTCCTCTCCCCTCACACTCCAGGAGTTTCCGCTTCTCTCAATCATGAGTGAACTCCTTGATTGCTTCATTGAGCTCTCTGATATAAACATCAAGGACAAAATGAAGGACTCAATAAACGAATTTACAGCTCACAAGGTGAGGATAAACACTCCGCGAGGAGATGCTCCGTCTATGCGACTTGGGAGCCGATCCCAGACTATGAATTATAAGAAATTCATTGCCATCTTATTTCAGATGGGACTCGAACCAAAGCCATAAATCAGAGATAATTGGGACCAGTGTCATAAGGGTTACCAATCATGGTATTCCCAGATGTCTGATCGAAACAGGTTCCAGGCAATCCTTCATTGTGCCAGTGTGGAAAGCGAAGGAAAAGAAAAAGTGCTTGAATGATTCCAAGATCAGAGTTTATCTCTGGATGGAAGTACACCCAGTATACCCAGCCAAACCCTCTAAGTACCATGTGGAGAGGTACATATTGAATCTTCGTCTACTTTGGCAATCCTATGGTGAAGATCTGGATAAGAGACCCTCAGACAAGCTGTCAAGGTCATCCAACCCAACCAAACCTGCTACGACCATGGTGAAGATTTAAGGAGAACCTCCTGTATCCAATACCTGCCACCAAATATATAGCGACCAGTACTATACATCATATAAGCTCCTACAGTACCTGAACTCGAAAAGGGTGTAATTTACTGGAACCCTGAATATACATCGCATTGGATTTCCAGCCGACTTGAAGGTTCTAAAACCACCACACATGGGTATCAAGTGGTACCATGAGGAGGAGAAGATCCTTAGTGTGGCTTTCAAAGACAAGAAGGCCAAGAAGCCCTGCATCTTGGTCAGCATATTTATCGGTTGGCGTTAACAATGACGAACTGGTCGGAATCACGAGTGCACCAAGCCAATCCCCATATTTGAGTATAACGACAGAATGAATGGCTGCGACCGAGCTGACCAATTGGCAGGGTATTACAATTTCTTTGGCCGCAAGTCATACAAATGGTGGAAGGTTTCCTTCTGAATTCTGGAGCTTTCACAAATCAACGCCCTGATTTTATTCAACAAAACCCGCAATGTCAACAACCCTCCACACAAACAGTGCAGCCTTCGGGTTTTCAAGACCCTCGTCTACCAGCTTGAGGCTTTGGCTATGTCTCACATGACTCAAAGGAGAGAAAAAGACAAAAGACAGCCTAAAGGCCAAACAACAGTCTAAATGAGAGATTCACAGGAAACCCTCACCTCATCTCTCACTCTGCCAACGATAGAAAGTGCGTCGCATGCAATACGCCCATTAATCGCTGTTGTACCAATTTTTCTGCAAAGGTTGCTCACACAAGGCTTACCTACACGCAAAGAATTGCTTTGAGCAATATCACACACACCAATAGGCTTTTTTTTTAGCATATGAAGTGAATGTTTGATATACACTACAATTTTCATTTTTTGTTCATTTTTTCTTCTTCATTTTTTTGGTCTTACAAAAAAAAAAATTATAAGAAATTCACGTTTCAATGGACTGTTGTGAAATGTTATGTGCATATGGATATATATATATATAAAAATTGGTATTAGAATAATGCAATGAAAGTGAAGCAATTTGGATTATATCTAAATCTAGATCTAGAATTCTAGCTATTGGAACCCTATTGTAATTGTAAGTAGATCTAGAAATTTACAATACCAAAATTGTATGTCTTAACTTATTGCTTTCACCTTAACACAATTATCATTTCGCATACATATATTAGATCTATATGGCACTTTTTAATGGCACGTTTCACAAAAATGGGGCTCAATGATAACTTGAACTCTTCAATTAATCTTTCTCAAAGTCTAATTGATGAATCTTCTTAAAATTTGGACCATGTATAGCTTTGTCATCACAGATATAAAAAAATATAATATTGGGAAATTTGCTTCCAATTTGTGCGTTTTGTGAATATTTTTTGGATGCCAACGTCAGAATTGAGATCACTGGCATTTCCTCTTTTTAATCAAAAGTCCTTTTTCACCCTAGTATTAGTGTTGTGTGGCTACATTTTCTAGATTGAAGCGGTCAATCCATTCTTTGAATTCTTCGCCACATTTTATGACTGTTTTGAAATCTTCGGGTAGTCTTGTTGTAGGGCATTGAAGAACTATGTGTTCGGTGGTCTCTGCTTTTTCGTGACATCAAGAGCAAACTGGTGAATCTCTCAGCTGCCATCTGTGCATATTATGTGCTGTTCTGGCATGCCCAGTCAATAATCGGTTTGAGCTGACCCAGTATTTTCTTTCCGTGTCAAAGCTTGGAAGCCTGGAGATTGGATCATCGATCAGTTGGCCACCTTGAGGGGAGTCATATTTCCACACTCTTTTCCACTGATCATTTAGATCGTATCTGGCTTATTCTGACTGATAAAATGTTGATCGAAGTCTTGATGTTTTGGAGCATCGTTAAAGATTCGTATCAGAGGATTGTTGTCTGGTGCGGTTTTTTATTCTTTTAATTGCTTTTTGATTGGCTTCTTCTCTCCGTAAATGAGGTGGGGGATGACACTCTGGGTGGGGAGTCACTGTGTCGGTGTAGATTTCAGATAGCCTGTTATAGTCCTCATGGACTCCAGTAATTTTGCATCAATTAAGTCGGTGTGCGAGCTTCATGTCCATACAGGGGCGCAGTATTCTGCGATGCTATAACAGAGGGCTAGTGCTGATGTTCTTAATACTACCTGTGATGCTCCCCAGGTTCTTCCAGCCAGTTTCCTCAGAAGACAATTTCTTTTGGCAATCTTGTTGGCGCAGCCTTCTAGATGTTGTGGGAAGGTCATCTGTCTATCAAGCATCACCTAAATATTTTGGGCTGTGGTCTACTGGTAGAGTGTTTACATCCACACATATATTTAAGGCTTTTGTTGCCTGGTGGTTGTTCAAATGGAAAGTCGTAGAGATACCGATCTTGTGGTGTTCATTTTAAGGTACCATTTATCGAAGTGCTGCTTCAGTATTGTGGTGTCATGACTAAGCACTGTTTCTATCTCATTCCAATCTTTTGATTGGTGTAGTGTGCCAAGACCCAATCATCCGCATATCTTAGTTTAAGTGAATGTCTATCAAGCATGTCGTTTATGTAGACATTGAAGGAGGTTGGTGCCAGACAGAATTGATCCTTAACAACATAGAATGATAGATCTAGATGCAGTAGGCAACATAGTTGTAAAACTAAGACCCCCTTTACTTGAGTATATGGCTTCAGTGGGGGGGGGGGGGGCTATTGGCCCAGCAGTCAACACTGTGGGACTGAATCAGTTTAAATCTAGATCTAGTTTCTAAATCAAATCTAGGCTAAATAATAAATTAATCAGGTTGTCTGCAATAACGAAAAACAAACAGACTCCAGATTACGTTACCACTACCTGTCAATATTTGCACGATGAGATGAACAAGTAACGAAAACATGTAACTCAAATGAGTTAGTGGTCACTATGAATAAGATTATAACATGAAAAATAAGCTAAAAAAATTAAATGGTTGTCAACCACAGCAAGCGTCACTTTCAGTTTACATGACCTTTAATCCTTAACCTTTACCCTTAAAACAGTTCCGCAGATGATTGTTTTGTTATGGTTATAGTTTCGATTTCTACTTGTATGCTCCATTATTGATTTATTGTTTTTAAATTAATTAGATTGGATATGGACAAATGAAAAAGATGTGATTATCAAACAATAATATTTCAGTACAAACGCAAGCATACTCTCACTCATGATAATAATTGTTGCTTTTGTTGTATCCTTTTTCTTGAAAGGTGTATGTGTGTGTGTGTGTGTGTTTGCGCGTGTGTTACATTGTTTTTTTGTTTGTATCGTACTATACTTTATCGTAGATTCTAGCTAAAAGTAATAAACGACAATAAGTGACAACTCCACTAATCAAGACATAATTGTTCTGTCTTTGTTGGTAGAGTTGTCACTTATTGTCTTTTATTGCTTTTGACTCCACTCAAGGCCTCCTGAGCTCTCTTTGGAAAATAATCGTTCAAACTTTTCTGAACAATTTTTTTTATACAATCAAGCTATTATGACTTATTTTCTTCAAGAAAGGATTAACAATATATATCGTATTGTGGATGTTTGTTCTTTTTCTTATATCAGCCGCCATTGAAACAGGAACGATAACCTCCCAAACAATCTCAGGCGCATCAAAAGCGGAAGCTACTTTCAGGCAGATGAACAAATATTGTCCAATAGGATACCGGCAACTAGTCATGTGATATGCTAATCATGTTGTTGCATCCGGGCAACTGTAAGCTATATTTTGTGTTTTCAATATGGCGGCTCCCATATTGAAATGGAAAAGAGTCACCAATACTTCAGGACCATGTCCACGACCAAGGCATGGTCACCGTGCAGTTTCCATAAAGGACTTAATGATTGTTTTTGGTGGTGGAAATGAAGGGATTGTTGATGAACTCCATGTATACAATACATGTAAGTTTTAGTTGTCACCATGTAAATCTCCATTGCCAAGATGGCGCCTTTGGTTTCGCTTTTACGCGGCTTCTCTAAAATTCGATACTACAGTGCCTAATAGGCCATAAAGAAAGATATTAATGAATGCATGTTATGTAGTTTGCAACATAGCGTAAATTGTTTAATTGTATACCAGTTTTTGCAGATCTGTATTGTTCTATGGGTGCACTTTTATACCTTGCTTAGCTTTATTTCTATTATTGCCGTGTATTTACTTTATAGAATTTTGCAAAGCAAATATGGCGGCGCCCTACTGCTGGGCGGTTGATGTTGTGTTTTACATTTATTGATCCACTCAGTTTTGTTTAATGATTGTTTATTGTGATTATTGATTGATTTAGTCGTATCACAGTTTTTGGAAGGCGTTTTATTGGTTACAATGTATTTCGTATGCTTTTCAGTGAGATTTTCGTATATCAAAAATAAAGATGGCGGCTTCTTGTTGCTTTCCTTTCTGAAAACTCACCCAATGCCCGATAAACAGCGAGAATTTACGGGGCTCCAACAGACTGCTCCTTACAGACCCCTTTCCTTCCCTAAATGCCGTTTAGCAATACCATATATCTTAATTTTGGACACGGTGAACATTAAAATGCCTATGATTTCATTTCGACTGCAAACAAAGAGCATAAAAGAAGTAGATCTATAATCTATACCAATGAATAAACTATAAATCATTAGCCCATGACAATGTTTATAGGGTAGAATCTAGATTTGGAAATGAAAACATCTCCATGACCATGGCATCTTGATCACACTGCTCAGTCACCATGGCAACATTCTATGAACTCTTTGAATCTAGACTTGTGGCTTGTTTTTGTTTTTTTTAATTCAACTAGAATCTAGATCTTTAATTTAAGTTGGCAGGGTTTATTTTGTTTAGGGTTTGGGGAAAATTTTCACCTGAATTAATTACGAATTGAAGAGATAAAGATTTTAGATCTAATCTTCTGTAGATGAGTGTAGATCTATATCTAGATGTTCTACATTTTTAACAAATTTTATTTCATTTGTGTCAACTTAATAAAATGTTCATCATTGTTACTCTTTTATTGGATTGACGATATTGATCACACTAGCCTTTTCAAAGAAATGGAGGCTGATTCCAAAGATATTTTTTTTTAAAGTAACAATATTTTACATAGGCCTAGTTTTTAAAAACCTCCATTTATCTGGGTGTTATTTGTGTCGGCATTATATCAGCCTCTCAACCAAAAGGTCACGGGTTCAAGAACAGTCAACGTTTGAACATTGTCTCAATTTGTTTTGGAGTAAAATCTACTTGCCTGGTCCAGGTAGGTGGATCAACACCTAGTCCCATCAGAGTCAGATAAATAGGAGGTCCTTTGTGCAGATCACAGCACTCTGTGCATGTTAAAGATCCCTTTGCTGTTTACAGGGCAGTCCAGGCAAAATTTAAAATCCTACCAAAGATCCCGAGATAACTGTAGTTGCGTATGTGGGTAAATCAAATAAAAAACTTTGAGTAAAACGAATACATGACGTGATATATATCCATTAACTCCATATATCTTTTCTTACAGCAACAAATCAGTGGTTTGTTCCTGCAGTAAGAGGTGACATTCCACCAGGGTGTGCAGCCTATGGTTTCATTTGTGATGGAACACGTATACTCGTCTTCGGTGGAATGGTTGAGTATGGAAAATATTCCAATGAGTTATATGAGCTGCAGGCATCAAGGTGGGAATGGAAAAGGCTAAAACCTAAATCTCCTAAATGTGGGCCTCCACCATGTCCACGGCTAGGTAAGTTTTATTATTTTATCTAAGAAGAATTGTGTTACAAATGTTCTAAGATTATTTTGTCAGTTTTAAGGGTTATGCTTCCTTACAAACATTCATTCAAATTGAATAACTAAGTTAAAGTACATGAAAGTATGGTAATGAAAAGACATAACTTTCAATCATAGAACCATATTGAATCCTGGTTTTGGTTGTGCTGTGCAGAATTTATAGATGCTTCAATATCTCCCTGAAGATGATGCTGATCAGTTACAGGATTTAACACCCCGTCTGTAATTGATACATATTCACAGAATGGTAGAGTGAAGCAAAACTTGGTGTATATATTGTCTTTCTAAATACACAATGGGGCATAATGAAACAAGTTCTTCAAATCATACCGTTACAATCTGATACAGATGGACATTCTTCAAGAATTAGTAAATAATTTCAAGTATTGAAAGCTTGCAAACAGCCTTTTTTATTATTATTATTTTTACTTTTTTTTTAAAGAATTTCCCAAACTTACAGTCATGATTTTTTACAAGCCAAAAAAAAGTTTCCTGTTCTTATGCTCATTAAAATAATCTCTTTCAACAGGACACAGTTTTACAATGCTTGGTAATAAGGGCTATCTGTTTGGTGGATTGGCCAATGACAGTGAAGACCCTAAAAACAACATACCAAGGTTTGTCTTGCAGTTCTAGAAGAGTGAGGGCATATGAAGGGGTTATTTCAATAGTGTGCCCATGTCACAATTCGGTCATTTAGAGAAATGTGTCAAAAGCCATGTACTTTGACACTGTTGGTTTTGAGAATTCCAAGTTTCAAACGGCTATAAACATGTATTTTCATCATATCATTTTCACTCTTTTCAGGAAGCATGATTTCGTTTTATTCGCTAGGATTATCTTTCTGTCTTGTTTTTCACAAAATGGACATAGGTACACTATTGAAATGACCCCTTCGTGTGTTTTGTATAACAATTTGTATAACAATGTCTTTTTGTTTTGTCAAGACTGTTCTTTGAAATGAGAAAACTTTCTGCACACCTGTGATGTTTCTCTTTCAGATATTTGAATGATTTGTACACACTTGAAATGCGACAAGGGTCCAGCCAGTTGTCTTGGGATCTTCCATCCATTGTTGGTGCACCGCCCCACCCCGAGAGTCACACTCAGCTGCGGCGTACACAGAAAAGGACGGGAAACGTCCGCGGCTTTTGATCTATGGGGGCATGAGTGGATGTCGCTTAGGGGATTTATGGATGCTTGATGTGGAATTTATGGCTTGGGTACAACCAACAGTCTCTGGGATGCCACCTCTGCCTAGGAGCTTACATTCAGCCACAGTGATTGGTTCACGTATGTTTGTCTTTGGTGGTTGGGTGCCCCTTGTGATGGACGATGTTAAAGTCGCCACACACGAAAAAGAGTGGAAATGCACAAACACTCTTGCATCTTTGAATGTTGGTATGTATTTTCTTTTCTGTTTTTGTCTTGTTTTAAGCATTTTCCTGGGGGGTTTTTTCTTTCTTTTTTTATATTGAAGGAGGACACTTGAGTTTTCTTTTGCTTTAACTGATAATAATAAGATATCAATGTTTTTATTTTCCTCGATTCAACTGGGGTTGGGTTGTTTTAGAGACAAAACAGGGATGAAGTCAAATTTGTTTCAAATGTCTACTTTTGAAGTATTTTTGTTTGTAATCATGGATCAGTCATAAGATGCAGTCAACTCTGTACTTGGATGTTCATCAGATTTTATATTTAACCTTACAGAAACAATGACATGGGAGCCCTTGGCTATGGAGGTGTTTGAAGATGCCTTGCCTCGGGCAAGGGCGGGTCACTGTGCTGTGGCCATCAATACCCGACTCTACATCTGGAGTGGACGTGACGGCTACAGGAAAGCCTGGAACAACCAGGTATTATCTTTGTTCATTTAGCACTGCATAAAATGTGGGGCATCTTTCAGGGAAAAGAGAAATATTCCTCCGTCTTGAAAACATTGAAAATGGGATTCTGAGGGGAAAGTAATAGGAAAAGAAAATTGAATATTCCAACTGTTCAATGCCCAAGGTTCCTGTCCTATGAGGTAATCAATGAACCACAGAACTTTTATATGGCGGGTTTCACAAAAATGGGACCCAATGATAACTTGAACTCTTCAATTAATCTTTCTCAAAGTCTAATTGATGAATCTTCTTAACATTTGGTCCATGTATAGCTTTGACATCGCAGATATAAAAAACATAATATTGTGAAATTTGCTTTCAATTTGTGTTTTGAGGATATTTTTGGGTGCGCCGTCAGCAATTGAGACTGCTTGCATTTCCCTCTTTTTAATAAGTCCTTTATCACTTTAAGATAGGTGAGGTCAACGACCGTTTATTTTGTTTTCTTCAATTCCATGTGAAAGAGAATTGTTCAAAGAAAATTTGGCGCAGTCTAAAAAAAATTGTATCTTTAAAATTCCAACACAGGGAGAATGGAGGTGGATAGGGAACATGCTCAGAAAGGAACACAATAACGAGACTAACATGGAACCTGCAGGATAAAAGATCAAGGATTTAACAAAGGGCTACATAAAAAAGAGAATTGGAGGGAGAGATGAAGAAGACAGGCCAAACATCGAGTGGCTGGCGCAGGAAAGAAGCGTTTGGAGATTGTTTGTTGATGGTTTATGTTTCCCAGTTAGCTGAAAAGGCAGAAGACGAATGCGAAATGTGGATCGGTCCTTTATTAATCAAAGTTACTACAAAAAGGAGAAGAAGATAAAGATAAGATTTGCTTTGGCTTGCAAATGACTATTATTTCCATCTTTTGTATTGTAATTGTTCGTGCGATACATATTGATTTCAACAAGTATACAATCAAAATAAATCAAGACGTCTTTACTGTTATAATGTATATGCGTGTTCATTACATTTAAATTCTACAACTCAATTTCAACATATCTTTTTTCTTTTTGTAGGTGTGCTTCAAAGATTTATGGTTCCTGGAAACGGGTACGTGATTGTGTTTTGTCTCAGAAAAAATGTGACCTTCGTTGGCTCTCTTTTTGTACTTTTTACCAGTAAATTTGAAATTCTTGTAAATTTTATTGGCATCAAGGCATATGTGTCTTTTCTAGCTATGTGAAAAATCTTTCCATGTGAATTCCCATTGCCAAACTTTGACTCAGATTGAGGAAAAGAGAATCATTATTCAAAATGACTATGTCAATCAAAAAAAGTATTTAGATGAGATTCATGTCATATGAGATCGACACATGCATTTATATATTATCGTTAACAACCGTAGGGTAGACCTTTGTGTCTTGACCTTTAATTTTTGCTACGATACATGCATGCTGAATAAATAAGTTAAACCAGTGTGTCTTTTATATGGAACTTTTTG
Source organism: Doris montereyensis (assembly GCA_037039925.1). Classification (NCBI taxonomy): domain Eukaryota; kingdom Metazoa; phylum Mollusca; class Gastropoda; order Nudibranchia; family Dorididae; genus Doris; species Doris montereyensis. Next base: position 63,153 of record JAXRKP010000466.1, read on the forward strand.
TATCAGTATGAATTCAATTCCAATGTTGCTGCAAAAGGTTGAGATTTTTCCCTTTAATTGTCAACAGAAAAACCACCTGCCCCAACCAGAGTTCAACTTGTCAGAGCAAGCACAAATACGCTTGAAGTGTCTTGGGAGCTGTGCCTACTGCTGATGCGTATCTCTTGCAACTTCAGAAATATGATTTGCCTCCATCAACAAACTCAGCTGCTACAGGTACTGTGACAACACCTGCACCTGCTGTTGCTGCAGCACCATCACCTGTGGCAACTCCAGCCCCAACACCAGCTGCTGCAGCTACAACTCAGACTAGACCTCAGCTGACAGTCACTGGTCATGGTGGAATCATTCGCACTCCAACTGCAGGTGAATTTTCCTTTTACAGGTTTTCTTTTGAGTGTGGTCTGCAGTTTATTTATTTCCAGTATTTATATTCCCACATCAGTTTCAGCCTTCGGATGTTATATCTCAGGAAAAGTTTGGGCGTAAATGTCATTTTTTTATTTCATATTTGTTGGGGCTTTAAAAAAATGTAAAATCTCTTGTTTCTATTATTTTTATTTTTTAATGAATAGATTTCAAACTCAAGAACCATCTACATATTATTTTATCAAACTTTTATCTTTATATACAATGACTGTAGGCCAAATAATCCATGAACAAATCAAGATGCCATAAGTCTAGAATATAACCCTGAAATATTTTTTTTCCTTTCTTTTTCTCGTTCACTAAAGAAGTTGTTAATACACGTATCTGATATATTCTCTGATTTGCACCATTACTCTTCTTTTAAATACACCTATTTTATGCCAAAGTTCTGTCTTTACTCACTCTTTTCTCACATGAACTGGCTGAGCTAAACAATCCTAATTCTTTTTTTAGAGATGTTTTTGTTTTTTGTAACAATTAATTCAAAAATGTGTATTTGGTCTTATAAATCAGGGTGTCCAGCAAGGTCCGAAATATGTCGGATTTTTCATACTCAGGTCGGAAATGGTCAGAAATTGATGTCTTGGGTAGGAAAACAAGTAGGAAATGGGGCTGAAGTAGTAAAAACAGGGTTCTCATACATCAGGGAATCCTTGAAAGTGAAAAAAAAAATTCCCGGTCGAGAAAATACCTGGGGAAATGATATATTGAGGACCAACATGAGAGAAAATCAGGGAAATTGAAGTAGACATGAACAATTATCGGCACCGCGAAATGAGAAAATGCGAATAAGTTTGTGGAAGATGAATCATCATTTTGTCATCTGTTTCCGGTCATGCATGCTTTGCTGTTTGGCGATTTTAAAATTATAAAGTTTGCCTGGGGAATTAGTATCAGACACAAAGTTTTCAATACTTTCTTCAGTTCTAGCGACTTACCAATACCGATCGCGCACGTTGTTGTATGGTTTGTGTCGATGGGAGAGAGACAGAGGGCAATGTGCATATTTTAAGTCCGATCGCACACGTGTGTGTTAAAGAAGGCTAGACAGAATGTTTTTTGTGTGTTTAATGCGACCAATCGCGCATGTGTGTATAAGTATTAGAGAGAGAGTATATATGGAGAGTCGAAGTTTACGGATGACCGAAAGGCAAATGCAAGTGTTACGTAAGAATAGAGGAGGTTGGATGGTCGAGGGGATATTAATATTATGCACGCACGGCCGGATAGCAGAATAGGGAGGGAACAGGGTGAAGAAAGTCAATGTGAAAACATGATGGCAAGACAAGAGGCGACTGAGTCTGACATACAGTATCGGAAGAGCAAGAGAGAAATAACGAATGTGTCTTCCACTACAGTGTATACATGGGTGGGAAAGAGTAGAACCCGGAAAGAAGGCAATCATGTACTATGCTAGATCTAGATGCCGGTTTTATGGAAGAAGAAAGAAAGAGTGGGTGGGCGGTTGCCAACATAATGGAGATTTTTACTAGGGAGGGTGATCTAGATCTAGTTTTAAGTTTTTGGTCCTGAGAAAGAAAAAGAGAGACTGGTGGTGGCTAAAAGTAGAACAGAAGAAGATTTATAATTGGCAGAGTTCAAGTTAGAGAAAAAGCCTTCCAAACCATTTTCTTATCGGTAGACTGAGTAAGTATTTGTGCATGTGTTTAGGCTATGACATTGTCACTCTTTTGTTTGATTTATTTTTCGAAAGGAGATCAAAACAATTGTTTTTTCTTCATTTTTGCACTGTTTACAAATTATGTATGAGGTGTAGAAAAATGTTGAAATATTATTAATCCAAAGTGAAACATTAAAGAAACGTGTGATCATTTTTCATTTCATTGAGATACATTAGAAAGTCATTCACTTATGATTTAAATTGACAATTTATAATAATACATTTGAAATTGGAAATATTTACGCTGTTCTTCGCTTCTCGCGTCGCGAGAGTATTTCATTTCCTAGGTAGGATTTTTCAGTTGACTTTTTGCTGGACACCCTGATAAATGTATTCAATGCTTGATTTTCATATTCTCTGGCTGGAAACAGCGGTACTCTTTTAGAATATCGCAATCTGCTTGATAAGACTGATTTTTTTTTATATATTATTATTATTCTTTATTTTGTGTTTATCTGGTAATAATCTTTGGTACTAAATCTTAAATAAGGATCTTTGTAGAATTCTGACTCCATTTATTATATGTAAATGATTAAGAAGTCAGCTAGTTGGTCTTCTTTTCTTTCTTTTTTCACTTAATGATGACACTGACCTTACCCACATCCCCTCTCTCAGGCTTACCAATTCGCACCCTGTCTAGTGTGGTTTCATCTTTGACCTCTGGTCACATACCACAAACCATCAAAGGTAGCAGTATGAATTTTCATTTGCATGCCGGTAATATAATTTCTCACAAACGGTGGGCAGAGGTTGTTTTTCTTTTTCTCCAGACTTGTTTTGTTATCAGTGGTGTAAGAATTGTATGCCTTTGAAGGGAAAATAAAGAGTTATATTAGCAGTTGTGAATCTGTTTTGTGAGGCAATGATTACTCAAGTCTGCTTCCTTGTGCTTTTTTAAATCTTCCTTTTTATTTTCACTCGATAAATTTACTGGGAAAATTGATGCAGTGAAAAGAATGGGGTTACAGGGTCTTATTGAAATCAAATGAGGAAGACACTTAATAGCTTCTGCTAGTTTGAATCATGTTAAAATAAATAACCAAAAAATGGGACATGAAAAGATAACCTATGTGCCTATCTTCTCTTTAAAAAAAAAAAAAAAAAAAAAAAAAGACACGGATTCTACCTCATTTGCTTGAAATTACTAATCTCCAAATAGCATGATTTTTAGTCGCTTTTTTTATTATTCATATATTAAAAGAATTATCACTTGATCAGCAAAAGTAGTCATGTGTCCTGCAAAATGTAATTATTGTATATATGTCATATATGAAATGAGTGACGAGGAGGATAATTGTATCACTCATATTGTATATTTTAAAATCTCATTGGAGACTCATGCTTACTAAAGGAAATATTCTGGTTTAACCTGCCGGCTGACCTCAATATCGATCAATAATCTCGTTCCGTTGTGCATGAGGCATCCGCACGTGGCACCGATAGTTTTCTCACCCCTTTGATGAGGCTGTTATCTTCGTTGAGTAAGGTGACCTAGCGGGCAATTCATTCTGTTATTGTTATTGTCATCGTGTTTATATTGCATTGTTTACTAACAATAACATGTATAACAGCCTACTTTTATTAAACATGAAAAGGGATAATACTGCAGTTGGCCCATTACAAATGAAGGGAATTTGAAAGGTATAATACTAATAGATAGAAAACTGGTCAGGATCAAGAAATCTTCAGTGTGCCCAACCTTCATAAGCAACAAGGAGACATAGAAACAGGTAAACACTAAACAATGCTGGACGAAACTAATACTAATAGAGCCATTGGTGCAACGACCCATCACGCAATGTTCATCAACAGAGCAAGCCTCATAACAACAATGAACAAGAAGAAAATGAAATATAACTGCCATAGGAGAGAGGGATAGAAAGGGAGAGAGGAAAGGAAACAATAAGGAGAACGAGGAAGATAAAGAAATACTAATAGGGATGAGGAAGAAAATGAGAGAGATGAGGTAACATATAGAGCAGGAGAGAAGCATGTGGTTGCATGGTCAGGCTTTACACCAGTCATTCAATAATAGCATGGCTGGCTGTATCAAATTTTATGTAATAGAGTTTCAATGAACAACATTTATCTTTATTTCTAAAGGAATCATTTTCATTCTCATCTAAATAAAATGATGGAACTATAATACTAAAACTAGAGGAAATGTCCAACCGCCTTTCGCTAATCCCATGACCAAGTCCAATGTGCATAGGTAACACATTCCCATGATGAAAGAAACAGGCCCCTCGGTTTATTGCTTTCACAAGTGTGTATCACCCCAGCTGCGGCAGCACGCTTTATCCCAGACCTAACACCTCCTCAGCTACATGTTTCCCATGCTTTTGGGAACTCCCTCACTACCCTATGTCTTTCACTAGTATGACTCTCTCTTCTCCTTTACAATGACATGAGTAACCATCGTTTTGTATTCTTGGCTGTTCTCTTCCTACAGTTCAATAGTAATCCACCTCCTCCCAAACAGCCACCACCCCTTACGCAATCCAGTGGTTTTTCACATCTTCCCCCCACTTCTGGATGTAAGTCTCCCTCCTTAGTCCTTTCTATATGGTAGGAAGATAGACTCTTGTAGTTTCTAATGTCTATACACTTCAAATAACCGCCCTTCTTCTTGTCCAGATACCACGTCATCATGACTACGTGAAATGGACCTGTTTTAGAGATCAAAGTTCCTTTGTTGCTGGTCGCTGAACTCAGATGAAAGCTTCAATTTTCCCTTGTACTTTCAACACTCCAATCTCTTTATTCTTACATGAAAAAGAGGTGGAGATGTATTATGACGTTTGACAATATAACCAACCATCAACACAATGCCCCCTGATTGGTCAACCCTGAATATGGTTTCTTTCTATTGACTGAAGGTCATGCCCTCCATTCAGGCTGACCATAGATGTGCAATGTAATTGGCCACTGATATCTTTTATTTATATCAATCACTATTTCTTGCTTAAGTAATTGACATATGTACAGAGGTTGCGTCGGTCATACGAAGACAAGAGTCTTTTGTTTTAAATCCACTTTGCGGAGGGTCCACAACTTGCATTTGAGATAAAGCTGCTGTGTGTTGTATCTCTTTATAAGAAATATGTCGAGTGTGTGTTAGACTCGAAAATGAACTATCACTTTTACCCTTTTAGAATAATAGACTTTCTCTGTTTGGCGTGGCGTTGATCAGCGTAATTGGTCACACTAGAGACATTCCCAAAACCCGTCTTTGGGTACAGTGCAGTTATAGGGGACCTGCCACTAACGCTTTGTCTTGCTGGCAGGCCGGGAGTGAGGCAAATGTACAGGACCCGTCATTAGCGTGGGTGTGCTTACAGTAACCAGCGGCATGCAAAGATACGGGATCCGCCCGAAAAGGGTTGAGATTGATTTCGGTTCAAATTTATATGTTATAAATACACCACTTCTCTGGACATCTTTATTTCTTAATTGAAAGATGTCAACCAGTATATAAAAAACATTTAGTCTGTTAGTGTGTAATTATCATCAAAAACAAATATATGAGAGTTGGCTGTATTTTAACAAGTAAGACGCCCTAAGTTAACACAAAGTATTAGGGTGAAAATCCGGAGATGTCATTCGAGTTCGCAAAACTGAAGATAAGAATGACATTTATATTGTGCTTTTCAATTAACAACCTTTTACAACAATTTGCATAAAATTACTGTCATCCTGTTTTTAAATTGGGGGGGAGGGGGGTTTTTTTTTTGCTTCTGTGATACCCAATGCTTTGCCTTTTTTCCGCCTGTGATTGTCTGACTATATTTTATTGGCCTCTTTCATTTTAAACCGACAGAAATTCTTCTTTTCCCCGTCAAATAATACATTGGTTCTATAGGGTTTTGCCGTATTTATATTGTCTTTTTGCAGATCATTTCTTAGTTCATGAATATCTAGTAATTTGGTTTTGGTTTTTGCATTCATGTCTTTTTATGATGTTGAATTTAAAGTATTGTTTCAAGTGTCAAATGTGGGGATGTTTTTGTTTTATTGTGGAGTACAGCCATTTCCTATTGCCCTGTGGACTTGGTAGTCCAGAGGCAGGGTGTCTGCCTCTCAATCAAAAGATTGTGGGTTCAAGCCACTGCTGGGTGAAAAATGTTCTCACGTTGTTTTTTTTGGGGGGTAAAAACTACCCCACTGGTCCAGGTAGATGGACAGGCATGAAATCCCATCAGAGGGTCGATAAAAAGGAAGTTCCATGTGTAGATCACACACTCTATGCACATTAAAGATCCATTGGCAATTTACAGGGCAGTCCAGGCAAAATTAAAAATTCTACCAACACCCCGAGATCGCCTTAGCTGTGAATGTGGGTAATATTTAAAAAAATTAAATCAACCGTTTGCCCTTTTCCCAAAAATTTCTTCTCATTGCTGTATGCAGTAATATCAACTATTGCTTTAGCAATGTATTTGATTCTTTATAGGCTACAAATATTTATGCAGAGAAAGGAATTTTTCGTCATATGCGTTTTTCCCCTTTCCTCATCCTGAACATGGCCCCATGGATTTGATCCTTGATTTTATAGTTTATGCATTTGGATGAACTTATCAGACAGCAGAAAGGACATGATTACCATCATTTCTGTGACTTGCAATGACATATTTTGCTTTTCAATCTGACAGTGACTGCAACTCCACGGTTCGCAGAGCCTGTTACCATTACACGAGTCTCCAACACTATTCGTGCTGCCACTCCCCACATCACCAATGTCGGTCAAGCCGGCCAAAGAGTTGCAAACATAGTCACCACTGTAAGAAAAATATTTTTTCTTCTCCACCTAACATGAAAATGTATTTCTTAGCATTTCTTTTATTTTTCTTCATATTTTTAAGTTAACAATGGTAAGCGCATGATGATGTAAGTGCATATATATATATATATATATATATATGAAAATATATATATATATATATATATATATATATATATATATATATATATATATATATGCTTTGTGTGTGACATTTTTTATATTAATTGATTTGTGATTATGAATTTAAACTGTTCTTTTTCAACTATATAATAAATTAAATGTGAATTGTCACACAACCATTATTTTATTAATTGTGATATCAGTTTCATGTTAGATATTGTAAAATACTTTTCTTGTTTTTCTTCTCGTCTCATGAATACATACATCGGGCTCATTGTAAAATACTTTTCTTATTTTTCTTCTCGTCTCATGAATGTGTACATCAGGCTTCTGGAAACATGTCCGGAATTGCAGCTTTAGCTGCTGCTGCAGCTGCTTACTCAAAAGATACCGGGAACGCCAGCCAGTGCTACAACCACCCCAGCTTCAGGTATCAAAGTTGTGACACCGACAATTGTGACACCAGGAGGTGTCAAGGTGACCCCAGTTGGTGCAAAGTTGCCAGGTAGGCAGATTCAGTTATGCCGTAGATTAATTCCATCATTACGCTATAAGTTAATGCAGTTTCAGGGGAGGGGAGTATGATTATATTTTAGTTTTCTTTTCATTTTTGTGTGTTTTTAGTAGAAAGGGGTTATTAAAATCTGCTTTATTCTTGCTCTTTACTACGATATTTCGTAGGAATCTTAACGCGACAAAATAATTCATGTGTCCCTAGGCACTACTCTGTCACCGGGTACACAAACCGTCCGTGTCGCCCCATCTGGAGCCACCATTCTCAAAGCCTCTGGGTCAAGCACCAACATGGCTGGCAAGCAGATCATCACGGTGCATAAAGCAGGAAACACTGGGTCGAATCAGTCGCAGATTGTCACTCTTGTCAAAACTACACAGGGAATGGCCATGGCTAACGTGAGCACTTTCCTTCTTTCCTATTTAAAGAAAACATTGTATTTCCTTCAGTAAAACTAAACCTTCAAAAGAAAACAAATATCTTTCATTGAAAATAAGTGTAAGGAGAGAATAAGTTACAGTTTTGTGTAGATCCCTTCTGCTTTCTCTATTTTGTTGCAACTCTCCAGACAAAGACTTTTATTCGAACTGTCAATGCTAATGTCATTCATAATCAAATCCTTATGGTCTTGAATTCATATCTTCTATTGATATGACTTAACTTGAGTCTACCATTTGAGTTGATCATAGCAAATAAGATAAAAAGAAGTTTGCATGTGTTAATCCATTGAGTTCAAATTGAACTGAAGCATAGTGATAAATTAGATAGTGAGACCAGTATCTTTTTCTTCCTTTTTTTAATTTCTCAATTTTATTTCATTTTGACTGAAACTAAGATTGTTTTTAAGGGAGACTAGGTACACATTTAGGTAAAAATCTCATTTCAACCATAAACACATCAAATATGCTCTAAAAGGATGTATGGGTCAGGGAAAATGATAAATCAGGTGCAAATTGGGCCTCATCTTGCTTTTTTCCTTAACTCGGGTGAAAATTGATTTCATGGGCGAAATTTGATATATCTTGTGTCACAAATTGAGAAAAAATTGTAATAGCTAGAATGATCTCCTTTATGTATTGCATACCTATCTATGTAACCTGCATCGTCTAAGGAGTGTTTTTTTCCCTACAGGCTCAAATAAATTTTTTATGATGTCACAAAAGTAAAAGCCTCACGGATTCCTGCAATCCATGACAAATCGATAAAGTGGAGTGATAAAACTCATCATAACTGACTAAATTTCAAAGATAAAGGAAAAAGCTCTCTAGACGATGTAGATACATTACTTAGTTTTCAGTACGTCAAAAATGAAGTCAATCCAATGAGTAGTTGCTGAAATATTTGTGACACAGGAACATGACCCCTTAAAAAAATGCAAACTGAGAAAAACGACAAAAAACATTTTGAACAGAAATAACTTCATTTCTAACAGCTGTTGATAAGTTAAACAAATTTTTATTGATAGTACTACTTTTTAATAATGAGAAAACAACATACATAATTAATAAACTTGAAAAATATAATATGATTCATCCCCAGCCCCCCCGTTCCCTCTAAAAAATAAGAGAATCGAACAAAAATGACCCAAAAAATGCTTTAAACAGGAATAACTTAATTTCTAACAGCAATTGGTAAGTTAAACATGAATATTGATAAAACTACCTATTGACAATGAGAAAGCAAAAAATTAGTCAACTTGAAAAGTGGAGAACAAACCCCCCCCCCCCCAAACCAAAAAAAAAAGGTATAAATACATATATCCCCAACAATACATTTACCCGCTAATACATATAGCTACAAAGCACTAGCTGCATTAGAAGGGGCCCCTTCTTGTCTTTGGTGCTTGGCTTGCTTCCGTGCTGAAGCAGCCTTTCTAACTTCGCCTCCTCTTTCTGCAACTTTCTTACGCGTCGTTTCACCCTCTCCCACCTAGAGTGACTCCACGTTTCTTCTCATCAGGAACTAAAGTTGTGAGAGCAGTTTCAAGGCTGCCGAAAAAAAGAAGAAAAGTATGAAATCTCAAATGAACATTTCATTCAGACAAGAAATTATATACACACATATAAATATATATGATGATATATAAATAGTGATTTATTACCGTTTCGCAATGTGGTTGACGCACTCTGCTTTCTCAATATGCACGTTTCCGTAAGGTTTGAATGCCAGAAGGGAGTTATACGTTTTGAATCCCCATCTGAAATCATGGTAGTGTACCGCAAGCTGTCGTTTAAGGATCGTATCCACATTACCCGTCCTGCTTCCATTTCCATTCCCCCAGACGAGCCTTCGTAGTTCTTCTGACACCTTTCACTTTCGGTGTGTGACTGATGCCACTCTCTAAATTCTTCATTGGACAGTCGCTGGCGCATGGTTTTGCAAAGCTGTGGATAGTCCAGAATAAATAGTCAGAACAAGTTATATAATTACAGTTCTAGCAGGGTTCATACAAGAGACATAATGAAATGTCTGTGAAAGGAATATATACATGACATACATATATCTATAGAGAAAATAAAATTAGCTCATGATGCAAGAATATGTGTAACAAAGCAAAAGAAAATTGCAAAGATTGAATGATTGTTATAACCCATAGTGCATGGCTAGTTGTCCATCTAGATCTAGACTCTACACCTAGATCTAGATTATAGTCTAGTCATGATTTATACGTAATGAACTGTTGTGATGTTACTCTTACAGTACAGTCTGAGTCTCAAAGACGAAGTAAACAAGACTAGATCTAGCTCTCGTTGTGATCGGTGAACAGACACATCTACAAGTTTAGCCAATCTAGATAGTTCTACCCATTATCAGAAAGTGTCAGAGAAATCGAGTGTAAGATGCAGATCTTAGAGAGTAGGCCTAGAATCTACAGCTCTAGAAACGAAACGTAGAGGCAGTGTGACTAGTGGTACTTTGATAGGCCATAAATGTAAACATCAACACCTATGAGCTGTTCTCACAAGACATAGACATATAATAATAAAACATTGTGATCACTTTCATAAGCAATACATTTCTACTTTCCAAAATCAAGCAAGAAATAATTTAAAAAAAACAGGTCACAACATCGTTGAACGGAGATCAATTGTCTTGAGTCGAGAGGATAGAACTGTGGACTGGCGCTGTCAACAAAACGAAAGTAGCCCGTCACGTGGGTCAAGGTTGTCCGGTACTACGTCCGCGAGACCAATCAGATCGTCGGATTTAGTAAATAACCAAGTTGAGCCAATCAGAGCTAGGGATTCCCTCATTCATTGTGTTTGAGAATCAAATTTCTCCGGAAGGCTTTCTGTTGGATGTTTTAGTAAGTAATCGAGATGGAAAGTACTTGAATAGAGCTTTCCAACGATACCAAACACTTGATTGTTTACATTCAGCAGAGATGCGTTGTCAGGTCGCAAACGGAAAAATGAAAGATGTTCTGCTTTTTATCGAAATATTGCTTCACACCTCTTGTCTTTGAAGTCATATTTAGGGGTTTTATAGGCCGTTTTGACATACGAGGATGTCATAAATCGAGAGGGAAGGAATGGTTCTATAAGAAGAGTCAAAAATCCAAGTATCGATAATGTTAAGGAAATTCCTTAAATTTTCGCTTTCAATGTGCCGTGGTGTCCCTTAACTCAATCCCACCTAAGCCCCACTCCTGAATCTACCCCCTGTACCTAACACAAGGGAAATAACTCTTCCACAATTTTGACAAACTTTTTTAAAATCATTACAGACAGGCACCCAGACATGATAAAAATATGAAATAAACTGCAAAAAATTCCTAGAAGACTAAAGTTTTATTTCCATATAAAAGTAAGAGTTGAAAAAAAGAATTACTTGCTAAAAAAAATTTCAAACTGACCAAAAAAGCGAAAAAAATCAAGAAAGACCACAAGAAGCCTTACAGGTAAGTCCAATTAGCACAATCCAGAGGAGGGAATCAATAATATAATAATACACAAAGTTCATAAACAATCCAGTCCAATGTCAATAAATCCAAGAATGAATAAAAAATATCCCCCCTGCCCCCAAAAATGTCATCAATCACACATGCACAATTATAATCTATCGATTACAAAAAGCGAAAAAAAAACCCAAGTCCACAAGAACACAATCCAGAGAAAGGAATCATTAATTTATATATATAATAGTACTAAGTTCAAACAGTCCAGGCCACAGTCAATAAATCCAAGAATGAATAAATATAATCTAATATCCCCCCACCTCATCAAAGTGAATAACCCTAGGCCTTTCTGCATTGTTTAGATCATCCAACGCCGTCCATTCAAGATTATGATGTAGATCTAGATCTACTTCTCCTTCACCACTCCCCTCGTCCTCCTCATCATCTTCGTCGTTCTCAACTACGAGATCGCATCAATGTCCGGTAGATCTACATTATCTTCATCTTCTTCATCTAAATTCAAAGTTAAAGGATTATAATCGTGACCGTGTAGGTCTCAGTCATCCGTTACATTACGGAACAAATTCAACAGGTCGTCCATTGTAAAGCGCGAGGTCGATTTTGGTAGAAAAAAATTGCGTGTATTTTCAGCGAGGATAGCTTCGCAATGAAGCAACGTAGAAACGAAAGGAAAAGCCCTAAAAATACCCGGATATGGCACCTACAACGGAAGTCTCGTGAAATTATAATTGAACGAGATTTCCGGTATTTATAAAGGTTTGAAATAGCGAAAGTGCTTCGTTGCCGGGGCGATCTAGGTAGGCGCACGGCTCTAGCGAACGGGCGACTACGGGTGCTGTAGGTGGGATTGAGTTAATGAAAGCATTGTGATTGGTCTTTGTAGCTGTTTTCTTATATTTACTACGGAAGAGTAGAACAGTATGTCAAATCTACAGTTGTGGTGGAGCATTTTAAAATCATTTACCTAAGTAGTCAACAATCGTTGTGTATAAATTTTAGGTTAACTATTGGTGGATGTGTGCTTTTATTTTGTAATGTTTTATTCACTAGCCAAAGAATCCATTGCCTCAGGGCGTTACAATCGTCAAGTTAGTAACAACACAAGCAGGAGGAATGGCCAAACCTGCCACAGTACTTAGCACACAGTCCTCATCTGGACAGACTCCAACCATTCTGGGCATTAGCAGCGTCCAGCCAAATGTGAGTGTAATGATACAGACTATATCAGTTTGTAATGAGACGGTTGTTTGGTCATGTATACATGCCTCATATTTGTGAAAAGAGGGGATGGACCATTTTGTGAAACCTGCCTGCCATATATATATTATTATGTATTTATTAAATCGTTGGACTTAAATGGTAATGCATTTCTGCACAGAGCCCCCTGGTGTACGTGTACTGAATATTCTGTCAGGGTTTTCCTTAATTTGGTCTGGAGGATGTTGGCAGGTCTGTATATCTCTCTCTCTCTCTCTCTCTCTCTCTCTCTCTCTCTCTCTCTCTCTCTCTCTCTCTCTCTCTCTCTCTTTCTCTCTTTCTCTTTCTCTCTCTCTCTATCGCTCTCTATGTGATTGTAATTACCTTCTGACAGGACGCAATTTTAACACAGGTTTTTACTCCCAAGCTTGTGCTTGTACCTGTTTACAACTGGGTCGGGGAAATGAGTGTTAAGTGCCTTTCGTAAGGAACTCAAAGTTGGGGCTAGCTTTGCCAGGTTTGGAATCAGGGACCTCATGATACCAAGGCCAGCAACTTAACCACTTAGCCATCTGGCATAAGTCACATATATGTTATGTTCTCTTTTTGTCTTTGGTGTTAGATGTTTTTGCTTTGCATATGTCATGTAAGGAAATTCTCAAATTTGACTAAATCCCTTAAAAGCCTCAAATCTCCTTTTAAAAAATGGTAATCCTGACTGCTACTAGCAGGGATGTAAATCTTTCAGATTTCCTCTGATTTCAAATTTTAAAGTTTTCTGCTTTTAACATATTTTTATCTTAAGTTTCCTTTTCTTCCCTGTGGGTTATTGTGATTTAATAGTCTAATCTAGAGCTAGACAAGATTAAGATCGATCTGCTTGAGTGAAGTGACCTAGATTCTTTATCTGTAAGATCTAGATCTAGATTTTTTATTATGACGGCTTGACAGCCCTAGATCTAAGCCGTAGCTTTCCCTAGCCCATAGCTTGTGTTAGAATATCAGCTTATAACTAGATCTAGCTTGTTAACAGATTAAAATTATTTCTTGCTCAGCGTTTCAGAGAATTTGAGATCTAGATTCTAGTCGGATAGAGATCTTGAACATAAGCGTACACGTTGTTGATCTAGATTGTAGACAGACGGGCTATTTTATCTAGTAAGATCTATATAGGATATATGGCAGGTTTCACAAAATGGTCCATCCCCATTTCCCTCTTTTGTCAAAATGTACATGTTATATTTCTTACAAGTGTTATATACCATGTTAAAACTTAGAACACGAGGATTCCAGATATATGACTAAGAGATAGCAAAGGACTGAGGGTTAGTAAATTAGCTTTTAAAAGTCATGTTTTTCACTCAAGGAGCATAACTGAAAATTCTAGGTCCAATGCCAGTACCGTAATGTTACACGAACTGCACGGGTCCGTCGACCAAGTTTTCCCTGGCGTTTATTTAGTGACGTAACGCTTGGGCATCTGGTTTGGAGAATTCCTTGGCTTCCCTAGTTCTCAATAAGATGTGAAGTTTGTGTTTCCCGATACCTAGGCGTGGAGTCCACAGCCGGTGCCTTGCTGTTGATCGGATGACTCACGCGTTCTGGATTGTGTGGGTGGAGGAAAACCGATGCTTTTTTGTCCTGTTTTTGTAAAATTCTGTGATTGTACGCCAATATATACTATCCTTATTACGTGTTATGGGTTTATCGTGTGTACCATTCTACTGAAACCGGTGCGGTTAACTTCACGATTTTTATAACGAGTGAGGATGCGATACGTATAGGCCGATATTTGCCAATAGAGAGGAGGAGAGACGACAAAGGTTCTTTTTCCCCCTCCGACTATCTAGTCACATAGAGCGCCCCACTAGACTAGCACAAACTTGTGTCTTTATCGATCGATGATTGCTTAGCGGAATATGGGACGGGATAGGAGTGGTGGCTGACAAATCTTGAACTCTACTTAAACCTGTGCTATTAGTATTATTTTCTCTCGTTCAAATGCGTTTTTAGTAATATTGTATTGTTATGCGAAGAAGACTGTGCATAGTGGAGACATAGAATCACTATCGTTGTAATGGACTTCTAAACCTCCCGTATTGTCAATTATCTTGTCTTTATGTTTTAGAACATAATAAATCATGAAAGCCTATTGATTACCGGACTTTTTTACATAAGTTTCACTCACGATAAGCTAAAACAGGTTTTGCTAATGCAACCGAATCTAACTTGAACGGTCTCCGAATCTAACCTGATCACAGTCTCCTTTCTGATGGCCAGTCATCGTCTACATTTTTGTGTGGACGTCAGCCATGGCGTATGAGACATCAAAAGAAAAATATTCATAAAGCCGATCTGACAATTTAAAAACAAAAATTTCATGATTTCTCAATAGTCTTACACAAGATGAACTACTAGAAAATAGCTCGACGCGATATTACCGCTATTAGATCCCAGATAATAATAAAAAATGTTTTGTCTGACCATAAGGTTACGTAGACTGATAGTAGTCTCATGGTATTCCCACTCTCATTTAGAGTTACCTATGATTTTTTCGTGTCTTTTACAGGATATATGGCCGTAGGAATACTTTTTCTTTCTAGAGATCATAAAACGGCGCTTCTACGTATAACTTTTTTCCAGCTCTTACTGTGTGTTCATTTGTAGACCACAATTGTTATATAATAACGAAAATCTGAAACCTGCCTCACGTGATCACTACAAAAGATTTTAAAATTAGAACTCGCCAAATTTTCTTTGAACAATTCTCTTTCACATGGAATTAAAGAAAACAGAATAAAAGGTTGTTGACCTCACCTACCTTAAGGTGAAAAAGGATTTATTAAAAAGAGGGAAATGCTATCAGTCTCAATTGCTGACGTTCGCACCCAAAATATTCACAAAACACAAAATCACATGTGAGTGAAGGACTTTAAAAAAAGTCGTTAATGATTTTATTTTACTTTTTCTTTCTCTCTCTGAACAGCAAGCCAATCAAGGTCAGAAGGCGTTAACCACCATGATTAGAACCATCCCCACATCCATGCTATCCATGGCGAAAGGCAACCAGGCAGCCAGCTCGGGCGTGACCACCACCCAGGTTGGAACCAAAACCATTGTCATCGCAGCACCCAAGGGCAGCACGGGGCGCCATGAACCAGCCTGCAAAGATAATCACCAGTGTCCCCAAGCTGGCCGGACAGACCGGCAACACCCAGTTTATCGTGGTTAGTCCACAGAGTGTGGCTGGGGCCGTGGCAAAGCGGTGAGTCAGTATGGTTGATCAGCATGAAACGCATAAAATGGTTACTTTGAATTTCATTAGCTGTTGAGTTGTAAGTTAATAAAGTGATGGTGTTCTGTATTTGTGATAATGCTAGTTTCCAGTGGTTGGTAAGCATTGAAAATGGTGCTTTGGTGGTTCCGTTGAATTTGGTATTGAGATGTCATGTCATTTTCCTCATGTTTTATCTTTTTCTTAGTCAGAATGTGTGTTTTGAATCAACTGAAAAGTATTTTAGGCCGTGAGTCTCATCTTATTGCTGATCAGTCCTTGTTTTCCACTTATTGTTTGGGAAATCTGGTCGTTATGCGTATATTTGAAAGCCATTTTCTTTTCTTGTTTTGCTTTATCATTTCAAGAGTGGGCAGTCAGGCAGAACGTACCATTTAAGGCTATGGGCTCTGAAGTGTGTTTCATTTAGTAAATAAAAGTTCTATTTTTACCATGAATCAGGGTGTCACACAAGTTTCGTTGGCACATAAATCAATGGGTGACTCTGTCACGCCTATATCTATTCTCAGATGTTAAAGTATACCATAGGTGTATTTTTCTTCTCCTTTTCCTCTTCTTCTTCTATTTCTTCTTTCTCTCCCATTTGACTCTATGAATAAAGTTGCTAAAGATTTGTTTGATGCTTTGTGTCTTCTTATGCTTTACTGCAATGTTTTTTTAAAATAATTTACATGATTTCTTTTCCCCCATTACTAGGTAACAAACCACTGGCTGTATCAGCTGTTAACTCAGGTGGTAACATCTTAACCCAAACAGGAAAGCCAGTCATCACTGTTCTCTCTGGAGGTAAGTTCCAACTCGATGTGATGCTGCTGTCATTGGCTTGAATTTTTGTTTTGTGGCAAAATTATTTGTCGTGTCATACAAAACAAATTAATGAGGGAGCTCTAGAATGCCAGTCACTGGCCTTAGCTTTAGTGAGATTTCCAGAGGCAGGATACAAGTGGGAAAGCAATTTTTTTCATTTACAAGCCCGAAATAATGTCTTTATATCTGACCAACTTAACTGTGTAAATGTTCCTGAAGACATGTTTTTTCATTAAACATATCACAGTGTGTTCAGTTGTTTTGTATAAACCCTGCCTGTATGTTCCCAGCTTCAAAGAAATACAAAACAGAAAGGAAGACATTTGGGGGGGGGGGGGGGGGCAGAATTTGTGGAGAAAGGTTTTATGATCATATTGCAGGCTGTGTTATAGGTACTATGCAGGGTAGTGTTCACAACCATCAGGTACCTTGCAAGGCTATCTTACATTCTAGCATTTTGCTAGGTGGAAAATATGGGTCTTACAAAATTCAGTTTCCGCCTATTGAAATTTATGAATGCCAGATAGCCTTGCAAGGCATCTGTCGACTGAAAGTACCTCAGACACTAGAGAATAGGTCTACCTGTATAGTATTATAGAGATCTATATTGGGGCTGTACATTCCCTGAAATCTAACTAATTTTTAGGGGCTTGTATGCAGTAAAACCCTGTGTCCCTAAATCATGATAAAAATCACAGAAAGCTGTTCTGTAACATGACAAAATTCTGACTGTTGACAGTCAGAATTTTGTCATGTTACAGAACAGCTTTCATCATATTTCAAGGTACTGTTAAAAGGCCTTCATTGGTAATGCAGTACCAAGCTAAAATCACTCGAAACTTATTTTCTTCTTTTACCAGGTGCATCATCTGGTGCAGCCACAACTCCGTCCAGTGGAACTATTGTCAGCTCTCCAGCAATGCGTGTGGTGGGAACCAATGCCTCCACCATTTCCCTTATTGCTCAAGCCACTGGGGATGCATCGAATGGAGTAGCCACCACAGCAACTCTAGGGGTCGCCAGATAGTCACTGTCCCATCTGCCCAAACAGGGCTGGGGGAAACAAAGGCCCTGTTCAGATCACTATCACTCCCGCCAATCGAGGCAATATCTCCACTATAACCCTTCCTTCCAACATCAGACATGTAGCCAAGCCGATCGTCGTTGGGGCGCCATCTGCCAACGGAGCTCCACAAGTTGTCAGCCTTGGACAGGGCATGACACCTCAAGTTGTCACTGTCACCCAACCCACTGTCATCGCACAAGGTGGAGATCAAATTTCAGCACTAATCAACGCCCGAGGCTGAAGCTGCTGCAGAGGCTCTTGCCAAGCCAGGTGCGGAGGGGGAAGGTGTTACTATTCAACAGTTTGATGGAGCATGGGATGATGATAGTGAAGAGGAAGACATGCTTCCGATCATCAGTTTCAACAATGTGTTCACGGGTGGAGACCAGCTGTTGACCAGTCCCATAGCATGTTCCATCTTCCAGCATCTAGCATGGCACCATCAGATGATGAGGGTAGTGAGTTTTGTATGCCGCAGTTTGACGGCACCAACGATGAAGAGGAAAAGGAGCTCAAACGGAAGAAGGGCAGCAAAGTGAGACAGAGCAGGGAGCCACCGTGCAGTCAAATGAGGGAGATGCAGATAGTCAGCCAGCCGTGACCAGTGATGAAGTATCCGAGGAGCAAGCAGCTCAGCACGAGCCAATGGAAGAAGGGGCTCGAAGCTGATGTCAGCACAGAACCGGCTGTCCCTGTCGCAGAAGAGCCCATTTCCAACGAGACTCAACCAGTGGCAGGGGAGCAACACCAAGAAACGGCAGGAGAAGTGTTACAGCCTGCTGAGAGCAGCGAGAGTGCCTTAGAAGCTTTGGCTCAAGCAGTAGGTCCTCTCACATCTCTGGCTAACCAGCCAGTCATGGAAGGAGATGAACATCCACAACTAGAACAAATGGCCACAGGAAACGAGGATGTGGGGCCCAGCTCGCGGAACAGGCATTGGCACGGGCTCTAGAGGCTGCCGGGGGAAATGACACCACAACTGGAGAATTAGATGGAAGAGATCAATCCATGGACACTTCTGCTATGTTGGAGCCAAAAGATGAACCAGTAGATCCCAACGAAACTTCTCAGACTGCAGTAGCCACCACTGCAGAAGCAGCTGGTAAGAACAAAACCGACAACACATTATTGTTTTGCGTATGAAATCATTTTATTTTATACTCAAGTTTTGCAAGGGCGTTATGAGATCCTATTATTCCCTTGCCGTACTCTGTAAATACACTTTCAAAAAACCTGATGCGTTCATATTATGCTTGTGAAAATTCTTTCTCAGTGGCCATTAGGTACTGTACTGACTTGGTTTGGTCTGTGTTTTTGTTTTTTGGAACCTATGGTAGTAAACTAGTAGCATAAAATCTCAAAAGGTCTGAAAATAAGTTTTGGGGGTTGTTTGGTGTTCTTTGGGGGGGTGTGCTTGATGCTTTTTGTTTTTCAAATTTATATTGTATAAGTCATATATTGTGTACGTCATTTTTTTGGTGCGCTCAATTTTTATTAACATGAATATATCAGTTAACAATTTTATCCATCATTGGAGAAAATCTTTGTCATATGGTTTCATTGTTTTTTCTCTTTTTATTTATTGATTTGGTGTTTTTTTTACAGACCCTCTTGCTACCTTAGCATCTGCCGCAGTATCATCTGCCCCAGTGGCTACACCCTCAAAACTGACATCAGATGCTAGCGTGGGTGTGAACAAAGATGCAATCAAACAGGAGTTCAAGCCAGAGGTCAAACAGAGAAGATACTGGTGAAGAGAGAAGGCCAGCAATGGTTTGACGTGGGTTTCATCAAAACTACCACCTGCACTGTGTCACACTACCATCTTCCTTCTGAGAACAGCCAGGCTAACGGTGATGTGAGTGCTTCATTTGTGGAAAATACAATCTTTGAGATGATTGTGCTGTCCTTGTTTTCTTTCACTTTTTTATGTTCATCTTGCTGTTTTCTCATACTTCACCCTGAGATCATCACATGTGGTAGAGGTGGCTTAGGTTGCAATGACGCAAAGAAACATACAGGCATGTGAACAGAGGCAGATTTGTTGTTTCTCAAAATGAGTGGAGAATGTACAATTGGCTAAAATTTCAATGTAACTTGTGTTCCATGTCAACGGGCTATCACTGATAAATGTGCGTTTTCCCAAACCCCTTTTCTTTTGTCAGGGATATAATTTTTAAGTTGGTCTGTCTTCATTTGGCAACTAGAGGGCTTGATTACCTTTGTTCAGATATATTTTTCTTCTTCTCCTTGAAAATCTTGTGACATATTTGTATCTCATACTAAAAGTCAAATTTGTGCAATTTGAGTTTTTTTAAACATTTATCTCTTTCTACACGTTCCCATTGTGATTTAGGATATCGATGTGGTCAATGTGCCTGACCACAGCGTGCTGAAGCGCCAGGAGCTTCAACCAGGCACCGCCTACAAGTTCAGTGGCCGGTGTCAATGCGTGTGGAAGGGGCCCTTTCAGTGAAGTGTCGGCATTCAAAACCTGTCTCCCCGGATTCCCAGGGGCTCCATCAGCAATTAAGATAAGCAAAGTAAGATGACGATTGTATTTCTTAAAATTAATTGTCGTGGTGATAGCAGATGTACTAAGGTTGTTGGGGGGGGGGGGGGGGTTGTGTTTGTTGTTTCTTTTCTTTGGGTGGGGGGTCGAGTTAAAAGACTTTTCAATTTAGTGAGAATATTACATTATCTTGTGTCCCAAATGTTTATGTAGATAGAGCAATGTACCATGATCCTAAGGCTTTTGTTTTTCCTTTTCTTTTTATATCCCTTGCTGAGATGGATGTATTTAAAAAGAAAAGATTTTCTTGAATTGACTCTTTCTATAACGATCCCCCATTGAGCCTGGTAAAATGTTATAATCACGTCGCTTTATTGTCTTACACAGAGTGGTGACAGAGCCCACCTTTCATGGGAACCACCTCAGAATACTGCTGGAAAGATTATTGAGTATTCTGTGTATTTGGCTGTTCGCAACAATCCCAATGCTCAAGAGGTGAAGCCTGGTAGCCCTGCTCAATTGGCATTTGTTCGTGTCTTCTGTGGACCTTTGCCCTCATGTGTGGTTACCAACTCCTCTTTGACCACTGCCCATATTGATTACACTACCAAACCAGCCATTATCTTCCGCATAGCTGCAAGGAATGAAAAGGGGTATGGACCAGCCACTCAAGTCAGGTGGTTGCAAGGTATGTAACATAAGGTTGGCCCTTTTCTTTTGTTAGTTTGAGTCTAAATGTAAGTCTTCAGACTCGCTATCCTTCACCTGGATTATTCAAGAAACGTAATAGAACATTGTTTTCAAACCAAAGTTGTCTAGGATTGTGTTGTTGTTTTAGGTTGGACTATCTTGTCTAGGCCTTAAAATATAAATCTTTTATGCAAACATTTTTAACAACTATTAAAAAAAAGAGTCATTATTTTTATTTTTTCCATTCTAGAAGCTGTGGTTTTCCATTCTTTCTTTCTTTCTTTATTAGCTCCGTTCTACCTTCCGGTGTATGGGTTTTAGATGCCCGAAATGATCTTTCTCCAGTCCTGTCCTGACATTTTCTGTTTCCTTCCGTGAAAGTTAACTTCTTTGCGTTAATGCCTCTTTTATATCTTCTTCCCACTTTCTCCGAGGCCTACCTTTTGGTCTTTTACCCTGAGTTTTAGCACACTGTATACTGATTTAGCTTTACTATTGTCATTTTATTCTGTTAACATGCCCAAACCATCTCAGGTGATTCATTTCTATCTTAGTTTTTTATGCTATATGCTTTGGTTTGATCTCTTATTGTTGTGTTTCTGATTTTGTCTCTTTTAGTTTTCCCTATTACTCTTCTTAGATATTTCATTTCGGCTGCCTGCACTCTACTGTATTCCCTACTGTCTAAGGTCCAGGTTTCACTGCGAGAGGAAAGTTTGACAATAAACTGTGTTGTATACTGCCATTTTGGTTTTTGTTGACAATTCTTGTTTACCTACAAATGCCTTTCCTAGATGGTTATATACTGCACTTGCCTTTTGGATTTTCTGGCTGATTTCTTCTCTTAGTTTTCCCTCTGAGTTAATCATTACTCCTAAGTAATTGTAGCTATGAACTTGTTCTAAATTCTTCCTGCCTAATTTTGTATTTTTTGCTTCCCTAGTTACTAGCATTGTTTTGGTTTTCTTTGCATTTACTCTCATTCCTCTTTTATTTAATTCATTATTCATTATGTTGATATTTGACTGGAGTTCCCTTTCTGATTTTCCAATCATCAGCAAATGAAAGCATTGATACATTTACTGGTTTGAGCTTCCACATACCTTCATTCATTTTCTTCATGTTTGAGGATGCCTTTCCGACTGAGTCCATAAATGTAATAAACAAAAGAGGACTTAGGATACAACCCTGTCTTACTCCTATATCTACATCAAATTCTTCAGATACATTTCCAGCTACTCTCACTGCACATATTGGTTTATTGTAAAAACTTTTAATGGCTTCTATTAAATTTTGCTCTACGTTGTGTTCTTTTAAAAAATACCATAGTTCATCCCTCCTCACAGTATCAAATGCCTTTTCTAAGTCAAGAAAACACAGGTGCAAGTATCTTTCTCTCAGGGAATTTTTCTATTATTTGTCTAATTCTTGCGATCTTGTACACTTCTTCTTCTTCTTGATATTGTAGTAACCTCCTTGGAGGAGGACCAGTCTACATGTCTACGCGATATTGACAAGACACAAAAGAAGGTAAAAAAGTAAAAGAATGAAAACAAGAACAGATAAAAAACAAATAAAAACATGGACTTAGCTCAGGATAGGGGCTGATTATAGGAGAGGACGGTCGAGAACTCTGCTAACGTTTCCGCTTCAACAGCCTCTTGGGAAGACGATTCCAAAGACAGGATGTTGAGGGGAAGAAGGAGTGGAGATGTGCGTCAATTCTGGAAGTTGGGATGTTGATCTTTTTGGTGTGGCCTCGGGTGTTCCTATTGGCATAACTAATATGATTTGACGAGGGATGTCTAAAAATCCATTTGTCACCTTGAAGAGCGTTGTTAGTTTGTTCCTTTTCCTCCGTGTTTCTAACCGTTCGAGGCCCAGTGTATCGACAAGGTTGGAAGCGCTTGTCTGTGGTGAGAAGTCATGGTGCATTCTTCTTGCTGCCCTCCTCTGGACCATCTCTAATAAATGTCTGAGGTGTTGTTGGTGGGGGTCCCAGATGACATTGCCGTACTCGAGGATGGGCCAAACCAACTTCTTCCTGATCTAAATCCACTCTGATGCTCTTCAATCTGATCCTCTACTCTTTTCCTTAGTCTCATTTCCAGAATCCTGGCATACACTTTTCCTGGTACGCTTAGTAGTGATATCCCTCTATAGTTTGAGTATTCCATAGTTGATTCTTTCTTATGTATTGGTACTACCGTTCCTTTTTCCAGTCATCTGGCACCTTTTTGGACTTCCATGCTAGTTGACATATTGCATGTTGTGGTTTGCCTGCCTCTCTCCCTTGGTTTTTAATCATTTCTGGATAAACTTGATCTGCGCCTGAGGCCTTTCCTAATTTCACTTTTCTGATAGCTGTTTGGAGTTCTTCCATTGAGATATCTACACCTTCAGCTGTCTCATCTCAATTACTTGTTTCTCTTACTAATTGATCTTTACTCCTTGTTTCATATGTTCTGGATGGATTATGTAATTGTTGAAAATACTTCCTCCACGTTTCCATGATTTCGCCGTCTAATTCATTATTTCTCCTTTGGCATTCTTAATTTGTCGTATTGGGCATGCTTTGGTCTTTCTCGTGCTTTTCAATGCTCCCCAGGACAGATTTTGATTTCCTTGTTTTCCTAACTTCCTTTTGGCGATAGTTCTTTTACTCACGTAATCTATCCTATTCTCTGGTCTCTTTGTTTGCAAGTATTTCTTCCAGGCATCTTTCTTTTCTTTGATTGCTTAGTCTTGACATTCTCATTTCACCATGCTGTTCTTTTCCTATCTTCTTTAATTTGTTTCCTACTACAGGGAAATTCATGAAATTTTCACCATCAATGTGCCGTGGTGTCCCTTAAGTCACTCAAAGGTTTAGGATTTTGAAATAGATAGCATTGGCTGGTGAAGTATGAATTTTAAGTAAAGGGACATACTGAGTGGTGCAAAGACTTGTTTTATTGATATGGTTGGTTTCTGTGTGACGGGTCATACTCTACCATCAGAATCCATGTGGGAAAGCTGGGGGGGGGGGGGGGGGGTGATATCAAACTTTGATGTCTAGATTAAATTAAGGTTACTGCCTGTCAGTCTGGTCTGAGCTGGTAATTTGCATTTGTATAACGTGAGTATCAGTGGTAGAGATTTTACTTTTTGTCTGATATGTCATTGTTTGTCTTTTCGCAGATGCATCTCAAAGTCCTGCAGCAGGGGGCAAATCCGTGAAGAGACAAGGCTCTGAAAATGTGTAATTGGTCGTGTGTGGAAATCTCATTTCATTTCTCTTTTAGTTCATTGCATTTTGTTGCCATTGTTAAATGCTCACTTGCTGTAACAAGGTTCTTGTACATGTATATGTAATCTCATATTATTGACATTTATGCTATGAGATCATAAAGTGAAAGCATTGTATGTTATTGTTTTCAATGATTTAACTCATAGACTACCATTGTCATACTGGTGCGATAACACTACACTTATGCCAAAGTACAATTGTCACACATGTGTGATCATAAGATTGCCGGGCCATAACTATATAGATCGAGCATGAGCGGTTATTTCCTTATGATTTTTTACTGCTGGCAGTTTGTCTTTGACTTTCCGTTTCTTTGCAAATTACAAAACAACGACTACATTTAGTGCTACAGAAGTAGATATACAGAGTCAGAAACAGCTTAGACACTGTTTCCGATCCAGTTTGCCTGCTCATTGTTTTCATCTATTTATTGATGGAAGTAGTGTATTGTGTGAATGGTATCTCTCACTTCAAAAAGATATTTAGCTTCTCCAATTTCACCCTTTCACTGATCCCGCTCAGCCAAACTAACGACACATAGCCGATTTTTGTGGTGTCAATATAAGTTTGATCTCTTATGGACACTGTTTAAAAAATGAAGCGAAAATAATCTTTCTTTCTTTTTTATCAGTTCCCATTCTACCTTCCGGTGTATGGGTTTAGATGCCCGAAATGATCTTTCTCAGGCTGCCCTGTCCTAACATTTTGTTTCCCTCCATGGAAGTTAAATTTCTTTGCGTCAATGCCTCTTTTTATATCTTCTTCCCGTTTTTGTTTTTTTTTTTATATTGTAGGCCTCTATATATTTCTTGTACTTGTATTTAAATGCAATGCTCTTACGTAATACTATTTTTGAAATTTTAAAAGGAGGTTATAAAGTTCATGGGGTTTTTTTTCAGGCTTGTCCCATCCTGTATTTATGCAACAGTGTATGTTTTGTATAATATTGCATAACATTTGGTCTGAGAAATTTTCAGAAGCCATTTTGTCAGGAGTGAATGGAAGATCTGGGTTTATATTGCATTTGCCTTTTGGATTCTCTGGCTGATTTCTTCTCTTAGTTTTCCCTCTGGGTTAATATTTACTCCTAGGTAATTGTAACTTTGAACTTGTTCTAAATTCTCCCTGCCCAAATTAAGATTTTGTGTTTTAGCTTCCTAGTTACTAGCATTGTTTTGGTTTTTCTTTGCATTTACTCTTATTCCTCTTTTATTTAATTCATTATTCATCATGTTGATATTCGACTGGAGATCCCTTTTCTGATTTTCAAACAAAACTAAATCATCAGCAAATGAAAACATTGATACATTTACTGGTTTTGAGCTTCCGTATACCTACATTCATTTTCTTCATGTTTGAGGATGCGCTGCGACTGAATCCATAAATGTGATAAACAAAAGACAACTTAGGATACAACCCCGTCTTACTCCTATATCTACATCAAATTTTTCAGATACATTTTCCAGCTACTCTCACTGCATGTTGGTTCATTGTAAAAACTTTTAATAGCTATTCAATTTTGCTCTACGGTGTGTTCTCTTAAGGAATGCATAGTTCATCCCTCTTCACGGTGTCAAATGCCTTTCTAAGTCAATAAAACACAGGTGCAAGTCAATCATTTCTTTCAAGGAATGTTTCTATTATTTGTCTAATTGTAAATATGTGGTCTTGTACACTTCTTCCTGGTCAAATCCCTCTGATGCTTTTCAATCTGATCCTCTACTTTTTCCTTAGCTCATTTCAGAATCCTGGCATACACTTTTCACAGTACGCTAAACAGTGATATCCTTCGATAGTTTGAGCATTCCCATAGTTGATCCTTTCTTGTGTATTGGTACTACCGTTCCTTTGTCCAATGCCCCGGGCAAAAATAATAACAAATAAAAAGTTACTGATTTTTAAACCACCTTTTTTTTGGGTACCAACGTCATAATCTTACCTTGGATAGTCTATGAGTTAATTCAGGTTCATTCTATATTTACTGACAGAGCATATATTTCTCTAGATGGAAATCAGTTGAAGAGTCCAATGGGGATGAATGTTGACATTGTATATAACAAAATGTTTCATAATTGAGTTTCCACAGGTTAGTCAGACATCTCCCTTTCAAGCATCATCTTTGCCCCTTCTTTCCTGTCCCATTTCTTAATACACACTCTTGCAAGTAAAATTAAAAGAATAAATAAACAATTTTTTCCTCCTGGAACATGGAATGATTTAATATATTTTCTATCCCTTCTTTTTCCTTTCAGTAAACCTGGGACAACTGTCAAAAGTTAAAGTTGAGGACTCAGGGACAACTAGACATTCTTAGTGTCCCAACCTTCTCTTTATGTACATACAGTATTGGTTAAAAAATGTCATTATTTTCTCAATTAGCAATTTGATGTTTCAATCCATACTCACCTTCCATTGATGTATATGAGCATTTTGCATCATTCATTTATCATATGATAATCATTGTTTTCCTTTACATATATATGCATTATATTCTAGCACTTCTCATCGGCTCCACATACCTTCCATGTTACAGTATAGTTGTTAGAGGTGCTCCAAATAACACATTCTTTCATACTGACAGCTATCTTTAATTCAGATGAAATTTCATGTTTCCTCACATGATGCATGTTTCTATCAAAACAATACCATGTTGTTCTATGTTAATTGTTCTATACTCTTCTGTATGCCTCGAGAGATGGAGGATAAGTTTGAAGCAGGAGAAGAAGAAAATTACTGTCAGAATATATTGTCCATTGTTGAAATGATCACTCTTATTGGGGACCATTAATGTGCAACCTTTTTTTAGTTTTTTAATACATTGCTTTTGTTTCTGCAACCTCTGTACATGTGTCTAATCATTTGTTATACATACTTCATTGAATTCACTAAAAAAAAAATGTCATCTTGCGTTGTAAAATAGCATTGTAAATATTATCCTTTATTATGTGTTCTTGTTATTTTGTTATATTTTTGTCTTCAAATATTATGAATCTTTCATTTTGGGTAATGTTTGACGTCATACATGAATATTTAAAGTTTTCTCTTGGAGAGGCGAATTTTTATTTTTGTTATCATGGAGTGAAAACACAGCCTCTCACTGAACAGTTGGGGAGCCATTATCTTGTCCTTCTTTCCTCAAAGTCTAAACCGTGTATTGGTGGTTTTGATTTTATTATTTCCCTCATCGACACATATATATTATGTAAAGGTTAATCCACACATACACACCAACATTTACTCACTACCATTGGGCATTTATGATAATATACAAGAAAAAGTGATTTTATTTTTCTTTGTTGTGACAGTATATCTGAAATCAATTTTAAAATGTGACTTTTGACTCGAAAAGGAAATCGTTCTCTTCAAAAAGTCAACCTGCCATTCATTGTCTTGATGTACATATATATATATATATAATAGACACTTTAACATAGCATTCGTTACTGTTTGGCAAACATTTTTCAGTTCTACTGGGTTTTTCTTTTCAATTTTTCTTCTTTTGTTTCTTTGTTTTATCTTCTTAAATCGCTTTGATATAGAATGACATTTCAATCTACCTTGTTATATTACTCTTAATATGAAGTCTTTTCATATATAGTAAAGAAAACGGTTTTGTTCTGTTTTCTGTAGCCCTACGCATTTGTCTAAACACAGTATAAATAAAAAATCTTTTTTTTTTCTTTTTTCTTTTTTTATCTATCATTCTATGCCATTGGACTGTCCTTAAGCTTGATCTTGTCATGCACAATATGTTCGGTTATATTTCAATGTATTTTCTTCCAACCCACTTGAACATGTGAATTCAAGTCCTTGGTTACTTAATTTTGATTTTACTTTTTACAGAACGTGTAACATCTTTCTCTTCAGATTTGACCTGTATTTCTTGGCAGGCGCTACTTTTTTTTCTTTTCTTTTTTACCTCTTTCACATTCACCACATGGTAGATGGTGTAAATTGGGGTAAGTTGCAATGAAACAAGCATTCTCCTCTTGCTTGTGCCAACTCTTTTTTCCAATGCCTCACTAGGTGTATATATGTTGTGTATATATACACCTTGTCTTTTGTGCTGGAAAGATAAAACTTTCTTCTAATTTATTTGAGTTTCTCTCTCTCTCTCTCTCTCTCTCTCTCTCTCTCTCTGTCTCTGTCTCTCTGTCTCTCTCTCTCTGTCTCTCTCTCTCTCTCTCTCTCTCTCTCTCTCTCTCTCTCTCTCTCTCTCTCTCTCTCTCTCTCTCTCTCTCTCTCTCTTTGTACATTTAACATTCCACACCCAGAGTGTGTGATCCCGTGTAGCTTTATTACTTGGTACCTGCATCCACTGTCAAATAGTTTTCATAGTACAGTCTGCTTCTGTAAACAGGGTCATGTTAAAGTGTGTCATGTGTATGTATTATATTATGTTTTGAGTGATTATGGGAGGTTTTGGTATGTAAAAACCAGTTCTCTGTTCAGTTTTTAAGTTTAAAGAAACATGTACTTTTCACGTTTGTCTGTATCTTGTCAAATTTACCATGTAAATGTTAGCAGGTTTCTGACACATTTTAGAAAGCGGCTTTCATTGGTTTTGTGAGATCTCTTCCTCAGTCTGGAAAAATCAAAGAATTTAGGATTATGTCCTCAGATTACTCTGAAAAACATTATGACATATTATTATGGGTTTAAACTTTATAACAGGTTTCTGATTGAAAGAAATTTCATTTACACTTTATTTTTTTTGAAAATACATATCAATTAGAATGTATCATTCGAAATGGGGCATTTTCTGTCTCTTTTTTAAATATTCTTTTTAGTTGAAATGTTTCACCATAGTATAGTACTCTGCTATAATTTTGATTATAACAGAGGTCAGTTTCATCAAAAAAGGATTGGGGGGGGGGGGGTAGAATTTAGGATATTACGCTAGTGGAAAATATTTGGTTTGAGGATTCCTATTTTATTTTTTTCACTGTGCAGTATACCTCAAAAAGAGCAAGATTCTTTGTCCAAACGTTTCAGTAAGTAGAATGATTCCTACAGGTTATATTCTTCTGATGTCACATTGTTTTGCCCTTACACAATCCATCTTCTTACTCTGTAGAATATCTTGTTTCATCACTCACCTAAACATCTCGGAATTAACACCTCACTGGTTACTGATGAAGTCTTTATCATGTCATATTATCATTACTACCATCTGTATCCATGTAAATAACATTATGTCAAATTCATTTGGAATTTGAAATTTTAACTTGTATACAAAAATAAAAGATAACTTACTATGTCCATATAAAATAAAGAAGTTTAACTTTTACTTTATTTCTTTATATTTGTTTTATATGTCTTTATGTATGATGAGCCCATTCTTCAAAGTTTAAGTTGGTGTCGCCAGAAGGTGAAAAAGACACATTTAGGTGAATTAGGTTTATAGACCAATTTCATGTGTTCTTTGTTTTCTACAAACTATAAGGACGATAGAAACCTCTGTAATTCACCCTTTGTTGTCTTTTTTACTTTTATCAAATTGACCCCTCGATTTAGAATTTGGAAAAAATGTCTTACGCAAGTTTCTCTCTCTCTCTCTCTCTCTCTCTCTTCTCTCTCTCTCTCTCTCTCTCTCTCTCTCTCTCTCTCTCTCTCTCTCTCTCTCTCTCTCTCTCTCTCTCTCTCCCCCGAGTCAGAATGGCCTTTTTTTTACATACAAGTCATTTATTTGATTCAAACCTTGTGACTTGTACCTCTGGTGGGGCATAGATCGCCAATGAGGTTTCCCCACTTCACTTAGTCCTGGGCTATCACAGTATCAGTATCATCTCCATCTGGTTCAAGTTGAAGGAAAGATCCTGCTGCTGAGCTTCTTCACCTTGTTGCGTTGAACTCTTCTTTCCATGTTGTTTTTGGTCTCCCTCAGCCTCTTTTCCTGTAGGGATTCCATTTAGGGCTAGAAGTGTCATAATTTTCAAAGTGGTTTTCTATATTTGTGTCCAAGTCATCCCCACTCCCTTCTCTTGATTTGTCTTTTCTATAGGCTCTTCGTATGTCTTCTCCCAAAGTTCTTTATTGTTACAATCTATGGTAGTTTCATCAAACCATTTGATTTGATGTGTAAAATTTGTCTCAGACACCTGTTAATACTTGTACAAGTAACTTAATGTAGTAAGTCTTTTTGTATTGTAAGCGTTTCCATGGTTTGCTTGTTTTGCAGTACAGACATGAAATTTTTATATACAACTGATTGTATGTTTGTGTTAATGTGGATTTTTAGAGTCATGCGGTGCGATCACGCTACTCGGCATAAAGTACAATTGTTGCACATGCGATCACAGCGTTGCCGAGATATAACTATAGAAAGATGTATACGATTGCGGTAGGAGCATCCTCTAGGCCTATTATTCTACTTCCGTTTGCTGCCGGAATAAGCTCTCTGCGTGAACGGTTGATATTTTATGATTCTTTTTACTGCTGGCAGTGCAAGTCTTTAGCTTTAGCTAAACCGTTTTTCTTTGCAACGTACAAAACAATTACTACCACTAGTACTACAAGTAGTCAGAAACAACGTGAACCGCACTGTTTTCAATCAGTTTACCGGCTCATCATTTTCCAAGTGTTCTTTTCATCTATTTACTGATGAAAGTGAAAGTAGTGTACTGTGTGAATGGAGTCTCCATGCCAACAATATTTTTAGCTTCTCCATTTCACTCTTTCACTCATCCCCATTCAGGCAAACTAACGACACATAAACGATTTTTTATTGGTGCCAGCATAAAGTTTGATCTCTTAATCATAATTCTTATGAACACTGTTTAAAAAAAGGAAAAGAAAATAATAACATAAAAAGTTGCAAATGTGTTAAACCACCCTACTTTTTTGGGTATCACGCCATAATCTTGTGTCAGATCTTGGGTAGTCTATAGTATGAGTTAAGGTAAGGAGGCAGTCTATGAATTCCAAAATGGACTCGGGTCCTAAGGCTGCCACCCTCAATTCTGGCATCAATACTATTACTATTATTACTATATCCTGGTCTCTCCTTCCTGTTTGCTTACGAATACGATGTTGCCCAATCATTGAAATATTTGAACTGGTCAACATCTTTCAACTACATTTCAACTCCAATCCATCAAGTGTAGCGTTATTATTTCAGTTATTTTAATTCTGGGAACCGAAGGTAGTGGGTTCGAGCCCTGCCAGCGGTTGAAAAATGTTGAGTTTTTCGAGCACAATCTACCCCCCCTCCCCCTGGTCCAGGTAGGTGGATCGACACCTCGTCCTATCGGACAGGGTGATAAAAAGAAGGTCCTGTGTGCAGATCACAACACTCTGTGCACGTTAAAGTTTAAAGATACCTTGGCTGTTTGCAATGCAGAACCCGGGCAAAGTAGTTGTGGATGTGAGTAAATCAAGTCCACAAAAGAAAAACTTCAAAAAGAACAAAATCATGGAAATGAAGTCTTCATGCCTTGATTTACTGACTCAGTGACTGCAACAAAATTAGAGTATTAAAAAATTGTTGAAAAGAACTCTCTCACTAGTCTCACAATAACAATAACAAAAAACTTTTACTACTTTTATGAAATATGAGCGATAAGTCGTAGAAACGATTGTAATTTTTAAGTTACAGTTACATACAATCATAACATGCGTTGCTTTTTGTGGACAATATAATAATCATAATATACTCAGACTATTATTATTATTAATATTATATTAAGACCAAGAAAATTAAAGCCACTATTATTATTATTATTATTTACGGTATAAGTGTCCAACAGATTGGACCAATCTTGTCGACCAAGCATTGATGGATCATAAACTAACCATTGGTCGACAAATTGGGTAGTGTGTAATAAAAATATTATTGTAATACAAGATTGCTGATAATCATACAATTTGTATGATAAGATAATCGGCAATAACGATAAGCGGTCCGATCAGCCGATAATCAACAAAATCAGATGGTGCCTGACATTTGTTGTACGATCGCGAGCTGGCTACGACAGAAATGGCTGACATTGAATTGACAAATGACAGCCGGCGTTTCATTGAATATTGCCACGCCCATGAAAAAGATCAAACTTCTCTTAAATATTAAATGACACCTAAGAAAAGGAAAAAAAAGATCAGCGCATCACATTTAGCCAAATGACCCGCTATGGTCACGTTTTCTTGCACACACACACACACACACTCTCTCTCTCTCTCTCTCTCTGTCTCTGTCTGTCTGTCTGTCTCTCTCTCTCTCTCTCTCTCTCTCTCTCTCTCTCTCTCTCTCTCTCTCTCTCTCTCTCTCTCTCTATATCTATATATATATATATCTATATATATATATATATATATATTATATATATCTTTCCCTGTTTCTTAAGAGTAGCAACTGTAAAGTGTAAGTGTAAGTCAGTGTGAATACCGTAAATAAACCCTTTGTTGTTGGGTTCTTTGGGGCGGTCTTTGCGTGTTGCCTGAACAAGACATAATTCGTCAAGCTATTTGACTAGGTTGGATCCATTATCATTGAATCATGTACACATCTCTTATTTATTCAAGTAAGTAATAATCTTATCGTTGGCACTTCAAATCGTCACCAATGCTTTGGGGGGGGGGGGGAGCAACCTGGCATAGAGGGGCGGAGTTAATTTCAGTAGTCTTCTTCTTCCTCTAATACATGTACATAGTGTATAATATTAGTAACTGACTAACGCTATTCTTGACGATGAGACTATTAGTATTACTGTACTAATATTAGTATTATTACTATCACTATCACCAGCCCGCATGACTTTGACTTTAGGTTAACCACATTCTGATTTTAAGGTACTAGTACTAGTGTTGTGTTTGGGCTTCTTTCTTTTTTGGCCTCCCAACTCCAATGCTAATAATACTATTATTGCTATTTATAAAGTTTAGTTTAATTTCTGCTGGCGGCAATCAGTCTACTCCACAGTCTTACTGTGCTAGATGTGCAGATGATTAGGTTGCCGGACTTGGGATCACGAGTTCCTGTGTTCGAATCCTAGCAACGAGGGGATCGACGTTTTGTTCCATGCGACTAGAGACACCACGCAGTTTCCCCACTCGACCCAGATGCAAATGGGTACCAACAACAGCTTGGAAGTAAAAACATGTGTCAGACTAGTGTCATGTTCAGGAGGTGATTATTTACACATGCCGTGCTTCACGCTATAGAAACCGGGATACGCTCCGGCTCTATGTATCGTGTGGATCTTGAAGGAACTTTAATTACTCTTACTGTACTGGGGCTTATTGAGTGCTTGTAACATTATCAATGTTTGTTGAGGATGGACCACACGTGTTTGACAACCTGATCTTGTTCTTGTTCTTGTTCTTGTTGTACGTTTAGTTGAAGTTGAAATCTAAGGTAGTCTCCAAATGAGATAAACATAAATATTTCCATTTACAACTTTGAAGTAAAAAGTGAAAAAAACGACATTTATTTTCGGTTCTATGTTTTATGGTATGTCAAAGTCATCCATGGTAATTGATTAATGTTGAGTTGTTGTTTCTTTTTTTTTTTTTTTGGTGCATCCTTGTGTGTACGATGTGTGACTGTGGCTATTGACTACATAACGAGTTCTGTTCTTCTGTACATTCGGGGGACTCGGTCCTCCCCCCCCCGCCCCCCGGTCTAGGTAGGTGAGTCAACACCTAGTCCCATCGGAGACGCGGATGATAAAAAGATCACAACACTCTGTTTACAGGGCAGTCCAGGCAACATTTTTATCCTACCAAAAAAACAAACCGAGATCACCGCCTTAATTGTGGATGTGGGAAGATCAAATCAATTTTTTTTTAAAACCCGTAGTGTAGAAACGGTTCGTGTATCATTTCCCATTCAGGTGATTTTGACAGTGCGGTATCAAGGGTTGGGTTTTTCTTCTAAGAAATGCCAACAAGCCATTTGCCATTTACATTTACATTTACATTTACATTTACATTTTTGCATTTACATTTACATTTACATATACATTTACATTTACATTTACATTTACATTTACTGGGCAGTGCAGTGCTCTATGTTGTTACCTCAATTATTTCTTCATTGTCCGTATGTAACTTTCTACACTCCTACATATTTAGCACTCTCTGTTACTTTTAGTGTTTGATTCTCTGTGTGTGTGTGTGTGTGTGTGTGTGTGTGTGTGTGTGTGTGTGTGTGTGTGTGTGTGTGTAATGGTCTGAAATCATTTCTTTCTTTACTTTAACTTTTTGCACATTGTAAGTCCCGTGCGGTACCTTGCACTAAAATTAAAATGGATACCGATACAAAATAGGAACCCCAAGTGTCTGGTTGGGTGGGTGGGCGCTGCTAGTCGGTAGGTCCTGCTTTATTCCCTTTACTCTTTTACTATTCACTTGTATTTCGAGGACGTCTGTAGCTGAGACAATAATGAGATACCGGGTTCGAATCTAGCAAAGCTATTCCCGACGTTGTGTTCCTTGGGAATAGCACCCACTCGACCCAGGTACCAATGGGTGCATACAAGTACCAGCTTGGAAGTACAAACCTGATTCAGACTAGCGTTTTGTCAGGAGGTGATTATTATAAACTGTTCTGCTTCACGCTATAGAAACTGAGATACGCCCCGATTTTATGGGATGTAATGGCCTTGAACATGAAGGAACTTTATATTTAATCTTCTTAATCTTACTTATTTACTTACTATCTTTCATCTGGGCAGTGGACAGGTGCTTGCACCGGTACGAGGAGTAGACGGTCCCGCCCTCAATGAGTCTCCTGCTGCCTTGCAGACTGGTCTTGGCTGACCAAAGGGTAGGGAGTTAATCCCGACAGAAAATCAAAACCTGCTGCCTTGCAGGCCGATCTTGGCTAACCAACGGCTAAGGGAGTTAATCCTGACAGAAAATCAAAACCAGGATCCGGTAGGAGGCCTCTAAGTCCTAACTCAAGGTGGCAGCCCCAACACTTACCAAAGGTACAGTGGGCTAACCACCTGCTTACCCAAAATCAACCGATTCAGAGAAAAAAAGAGAAAAAACCTGACTGAACTTCCGAAGACGAGCCTGGAAATGAACATGGACTTTGATTTTTGGAACATGGAATGTCAGAGCAATAAATGAAAAAAGAGTTAAAATTAGCTGAAGAATACGAAAAATTGAAGGTAGTTATTTTGGCTATCACAGAAACAAAAGAAAAAGACAAGGAATAGAAAATGTAAGACTAAATCATACTTTAATCTTCTCAGAACTAGATGTAAAGGATAGAGCTAGGGCAGAAATGGGCCTCCTAATACACAAAGATAAAGGACATGATTAGACATTTGGAAATTTATTGGCTCAAAGTTATAAGAATAAGAGATAAACATTACGCCGAAATGAAGTGAAATTAAATTATTTATAACTCATGGACCAAACGAAAAGATGCCACCAAAGAAGAAAAAGATTTCTTTGAAAACAAATTACAAATAGCTGCAGAGATTCTCAAACCCAAAAGGGAACTAATGGTTTTAGGAGATTTAAATGCTAGAGACAGTAGACTAACTGTGCAGAAACAACATGTGGAGTCACATGTAAAAAATTAAAGATAACAACTTCTCCAAATATAGAGATATTTATAGTTATAACAAGAAAATAACCAACTCTATTTTTCCACATAACGACATTCACAAATATACAAAAGAAAATGAAGACAGAAGTGAACAGTCAATCATAGACTACATAATAGTTTGCAGTTACCTTTTATAAAGTGCAATATTTATAATGGATGCAAGAGTTAATAGAGGGGTTGAAATGTTTAGTGATCATCACCTAGTGATTGCAAAAATAAGATTATTGACTGCGGAAAACAAACAGAAAAGGAAAAGGAAGAAAGCTAAACTCAAAGTAAAATTGAATAAACCAGTAATAGTACAGATATACCCCTTTAGGATCAACAGATTTATCAGTGATGAATGGCAGATTGATTTGAATGATAGTATATTTGAAGAAAAACTGTATTATAAGGAAACGCTCATCAGTTGTACTGAAGAGGTCTGCAGTAGGAAATAAATTAAAAGAAGATGAAAAAGGATCAGCATGTTGAAATGAGTGTCAAAGCTAAGATCAAAGAAAAGAAGGAAGCCTGGAATTAATACTTACAGAAGATAGGATAGGTTATGTGAGTAAAAGAACTATCACCAAAGAGGAAGTGAAAAGCAAAACAGGAACAGTGGAAAGAGTTTGGACAAGACTTTATGAAAGTTACCAAAGAAATCAAAAGCTGTTCTTGCGAGCAATGAAAAAAATGATAATATTAATAATGATAATGAGAAAGCATGCCCAATGCGACAAATTAAGAACGCCCAATGAGAAATAATGAAGGAAAACAAAAACATGGAGAAAGTATTTACGTTCAGCAATATAATCCCTCCCGAGCATAATATGAAACAGGAGTAAAATTCAACCAATGAGAATAACAAATAATCTAGATGAAATATCTGAAGATGTACGCAATGGAAGAAATCCAAACTACTATACGAAAAATCAAACTAGGAAAAGCCCCAAGAGCAGATCAAATTTATTCAGAAATGATTAAAAACCAAGGGAGAGAGACAGACAAACTACTGCAGGAAATGAGTCAACAAGCATGGAAGTAAAACCAGATGGCACAGATGACTGCAGAAAGAGAATGATGGTGCCAATACACAAGAAAGGATCAACAATGGAATGATCAAACTATATAAGATTATCACAGTTGAGCGTACCGGTACGGAAAAAGTGTATGCCATGACACTAGAAGGAGATTGAGGAAAAGAGTAGAAGATCAGATTGAACGGATTCAGACCAGGGAGAAGTGTACATGACCACATATTTACAAGACAAACAATAGAAAAATTCCTTGAAAAGAAATATTGACTTACACCTTTGGTTTATTGACTGGAAAAAGGCATTTGACACCGTGAGGACAGATGAACTATGGCATTCTTTCAAAGAACAAAATGCAGATAATAGTTTGATTGAAGCACTTACAAGCGTTTACAATAAACCAACGTGTCCAGTGAGTAGCTGGAAATATATCTAAAGAATTCGAAGTATATATAGGAGTTAGACAGGTATAGAAGGAAAGAAGTTCATGAATCTTTCATCTGAAGGTTTCCTCTTAATAAATTTTGAGATGAGATCACCGGATATGGGGATAAGCAATTCACTCACCCCTTCGCTATTGTAGTAAGTTTGTTAACGTCATTTTGTCATACTTTACAATCTTCTATGCTGTTTATTTTTCTATGTCAGAGATTATCGGCAGCATAGAGTCTTTGCTTTCCTTTCTTTTTCTTCTTCTTCCTTTTTGTTGTTGTTGTTGTTGTTGTAGGGCCTGTCTGGTGAGAGATTTTGGGAGATACACAGTATAAAATAACATATTGAAAAGGACACATGACCTTAGACCGTTCCAACGGAAAGATTAAATTCAACACCTTCGACGATATCTGTTGGCGTTTGTTCTACAAAGTAAACGAAATGATTTTATGCACTCAAGAAGAAAATTATGAAAGCATAGCTATCACTAGTTTTATCAGTAGGTGTAATCCATTGTACTTGTAATCTACTTTGTCAAAAGCTTTTGAGAAGTCTACCAGAATAGCATCTTGTTTGGCCTCAAATAGGGAGTTTGACGTATTGGAGTTTAACGTTGAATTTCACATCTTTTCATGACAGTAATAATGAAGCACGTATTGTAGTTTAACGTTGAATTTCACATCTTTTCATGACAGTAATAATGATAGCACGTATTGTAGTTTAACGTTGAATTTCACATCTTTTCATGACAGTGATAGTGATAGCACGTATTGTAGTTTAACGTTGAATTTCACATCTTTTCATGACAGTAATAGTGATAGCACGTATTGTAGTTTAACGTTGAATTTCACATCTTTTCATGACAGTAATAATGATAGCACGTATTGTAGTTTAACGTTGAATTTCACATCTTTTCACGACAGTGATAGTGATAGCACGTATTGAAGTTTAACGTTGAATTTCACATCTTTTCATGACAGTAATAGTGATAGCACGTATTGAAGTTTAACGTTGAATTTCACATCTTTTCATGACAGTGATAGTGATAGCACGTATTGAAGTTTAACGTTGAATTTCACATCTTTTCATGACAGTGATAGTGATAGCACGTATTGAAGTTTAACGTTGAATTTCACATCTTTTCATGACAGTGATAGTGATAGCACGTATTGAAGTTTAACGTTGAATTTCACATCTTTTCATGACAGTAATAGTGATAGCACGTATTGAAGTTTAACGTTGAATTTCACATCTTTTCATGACAGTGATAGTGGTAGCACGTATTGAAGTTTAACGTTGAATTTCACATCTTTTCATGACAGTAATAGTGGTAGCACGTATTGAAGTTTAACGTTGAATTTCACATCTTTTTCATGACAGTGATAGTGATAGCACGTATTGAAGTTTAACGTTGAATTTCACATCTTTTCATGACAGTGATAATGATAGCACGTATTGAAGTTTAACGTTGAATTTCACATCTTTTCATGACAGTGACTTGATTTTATTATATGATTTGATTTACCCACATCCACAACTAATGTGATCCCGGGTTTCTTTTTGGCACGATTAAAAATGCCCACCCCCCCCCCCGGACTGCCTTCTTTGTAAACAGCCAAGGGATCTTTAGCGTGTACACGGGACATCCTTTTTCTCGTCCGTCTCCGATGGGACTAAGTGTCGATCCACCTACCTGGACCAGGGAAGTAGATTTTATTCTAAACAAAAATCAAAGAAAATCGAGAAAACATTTCAACTGTTGTCGGGGCTTGAATCAACTACCCTTGAGTTGATAGGCCGACACCTTGCTTCTGGACGACCGAGTCACCCATGACAGTGACAGTGATAGGTTGACCGATTCCCCTAAGACAGTGACAGTGACAGGATGACCGACTCACCCATGACAGTGACAATAATAGGATGACCGACTCAAGTAGGATGACCGACTCACCCATGACAGTGACAGTAATAGGATGACCGACTCACCCATGACAGTGACAGTGATAGGATGACCGACTCACCCACAGTGATAGGATGACCGTGACAGTGATAGGATGACCGACTCACCAATGACAGTGACAGTGACAGGATGACCGACTCACCCATGACAGTGACAGGATGACTCACCCATGACAGTGATGACAGGATTACCGACTCACCCATGACAATGATAGGTGACAGTGATAGGATGACCGACTCACCCATGACAGTGACAGTGACAGGATGACCGACTCACCCATGACAGTGACAGTGATAGGATGACCGACTCACCCATGACAGTGACAGTGAGTGAGGATGACCGACTCACCCATGACAGTGACAGTGATGATAGGATGACCGACTCACCCCCAGTGATAGGATTACCGTCACCCATGACAGTGACAGTGACAGGATGACCGACTCACCCATGAGTGACAGTGATAGGATGACCGGTCACCCATGACAGTGACAGTGATAGGATGACCGACTCACCCATGACAGTGACGGTGATAGGATGACCGACTCACCCATGACAGTGACAGTGACAGTGACAGGATGACCGACTCATCCAGTGACAGTGATAGTGATAGGATTACCGATTCACCCATGACAGTGACAGTGATAGGATGACCGACTCATCCATGACAGTGACAGTGACAGGATGACCGACTCACTCATGACAGTGACAGTGATAGGATGACCGACTCATCCATGACAGTGAGTAGGATGACCGACTCATCCATGACAGTGACAGTGATAGGATGACCGACTCACCCCAGTGAGTGATAGGATGATGACAGTGATAGGATGACCGACTCACCAATGACAGTGACAGTGATAGGATGACCGACTCATCCATGACAGTGACAGTGACAAGATGACCGACTCACCCATGACAGTGACAGTGACGGTGACAGGATGACCGACTCACCCATGACAGTGACAGTGACAGGATGACCGACTCACCCATGACAGTGACAGTGACAGGATGACCGACTCACCCATGACAGTGACAGTGATAGGATGACCGACTCACCCATGACAGTGACAGTGATAGGATGACCGACTCACCAATGACAGTGACAGTGATAGGATGACCGACTCACCCAGTGACACCGTGACAGTGACAGTGATAGGATGACCGACTCACCCAGTGACAGTGATAGGATGACCGACTCACCCATGACAGTGACAGTGATAGGATGACCGACTCACCCATGACAGTGACAGTGATAGGATGACCGACTCACCCATGACAGTGACAGTGATAGGATGACCGACTCACCCATGACAGTGACAGTGATAGGATGACCGACTCACCAATGACAGTGACAGTGACAGGATGACCGACTCACCCATGACAGTGACAGGATGACCGACTCACCCATGAGTGACAGTGATAGGATGACCGACTCACCCATGACAGTGACAGTGATAGGATGACCGACTCACCCATGACAGTGACGGTGATAGGATGACCGACTCACCCAGTGACAGTGATAGGTGACAGTGAGTAGGATGACCGACTCACCCATGACAGTGACAGTGATAGGATGACCGACTCACCCAGTGACGGTGACAGGATGACCGAGTGACAGGATGACTCACCCATGAAGTGATAGGATGACCGACTCACCCATGACAGTGACAGTGATAGGATGACCGACTCACCCATGACATGACAGGATGACAGTGACAGGATGACCGACTCACCCATGACAGTGACAGTAATAGGATGACCGACTCACCCACCAGTGATAGGATGACCGACTCACCCATGACAGTGACAGTGATAGGATGACCGACTCACCCATGACAGTGACAGTGATAGGATGACCGACTCACCCATGACAGTGACAGTGATAGGATGACCGACTCACCCATGACAGTGACAGGATGACCGACTCACCCACCCATGACAGTGACGGTGGGATGATCACCCAGTGATAGGATGATGAGTGATAGGATGACCGACTCACCCATGACAGTGACAGTGATAGGATGACCGACTCACCCATGACAGTGACAGTGACAGGATGACCGACTCACCCATGACAGTGACAGTGATAGGATGACCGACTCACCCATGACAGTGACAGTGATAGGATGACCGACTCACCCATGACAGTGACAGTGACAGGATGACCGACTCACCCATGACAGTGACGGTGATAGGATGACCGACTCACAGTGATAGGATGACCGACTCATGACAGTGACAGTGACAGGATGACCGACTCACCCATGACAGTGACAGTGATAGGATGACCGACTCACCCATGACAGTGACAGTGATAGGATGACCGACTCACCCATGACAGTGACAGTGATAGGATGACCGACTCACCAATGTGACAGTGATAGGATGACCGACTCTCACCCATGACAGTGATGACCGACTCACCCATGACAGTGACAGTAATAGGATGACCGACTCACCCATGACAGTGACAGTAATAGGATGACCGACTCACCCATGACAGTGACAGTAATAGGATGACCGACTCACCCATGACAGTGACAGTAATAGGATGACCGACTCACCCATGACAGTGACAGTGATAGGATGACCGACTCACCCATGACAGTGACAGTGATAGGATGACCGACTCACCCATGACAGTGACAGTAATAGGATGACCGACTCACCCATGACAGTGACAGTGATAGGATGACCGACTCACCAATGACAGTGACAGTGATGATGACCGACTCACCCATGACATTGACCAGTACCAATGACATGACAGTGATAGGATGACCGACTCACCCAGTGACAGGATGACCCAGTAATAGGATGACCGACTCACCCATGACAGTGACAGTGATAGGATGACCGACTCACCCATGACAGTGACAGTGATAGGATGACCGACTCACCCATGACAGTGACAGTGATAGGATGACCGACTCACCCATGACAGTGACAGTGATAGGATGACCGACTCACCCATGACAGTGACAGTAATAGGATGACCGACTCACCCAGTGACAGTGAT
This sequence comes from Doris montereyensis, assembly GCA_037039925.1. Taxonomy (NCBI): domain Eukaryota; kingdom Metazoa; phylum Mollusca; class Gastropoda; order Nudibranchia; family Dorididae; genus Doris; species Doris montereyensis. The sequence goes on from JAXRKP010000466.1 coordinate 105,442, forward strand.
AGGATGACCGTAAGTAGGATGACCGACTCACCCATGACAGTGACAGTGATAGGATGACCGACTCACCCATGACAGTGACAGTGATAGGATGACCCACTCACCAATGACAGTGACAGTGATAGGATAGGATGACCCACTCACCAATGACAGTGACAGTGATAGGATGACTCACCAATGACAGTGACAGTGATAGGATGACCGACTCACCAATGACAGTGACAGTGATAGGATGACCGACTCACCCATGACAGTGACAGTGATAGGATGACCGACTCACCCATGACAGTGACAGTGATAGGATGACCGACTCACCATGACAGTGACAGTGACAGGATGACCGACTCACCAATGACAGTGACAGTGATAGGATGACCGACTCACCCCAGTGACAGTGACAGGATGACCGACTCAGTGACAGTGACAGTGACAGGATGACCGACTCACCCATGACAGTGACAGTGATAGGATGACCGACTCACCAATGACAGTGACAGTGATAGGATGACCGACTCACCCAGTGACAGTGACAGTGATAGGATGACCGACTCACCCTCAGTGACAGTGATAGGATGACCGACTCACCATGACAGTGACAGTGATAGGATGACCGAGTCACCCATGACATTGACAGTGATAGGATGACCGACTCACCAATGACATTGACAGTGATAGGATTACCCACTCACCCATGACAGTGACAGTGAGGATTACCGACTCACCATGACAGTGACAGTGACAGGATTACCGACTCACCCATGACAGTGACAGTGATAGGATGACCGACTCACCCATGACAGTGACAGTCACAGTGACAGTGATAGGATGACCGACTCACCCATGACAGTGACAGTGATAGGATGACCGACTCACCCATGACAGTGACAGTGATAGGATGACCGACTCACCCATGACAGTGACAGTGATAGGATGACCGACTCACCCATGACAGTGACAGTGATAGGATGACCGACTCACCCATGACAGTGACAGTGATAGGATGACCGACTCACCCATGACAGTGACAGTGATAGGATGACCGACTCACCCATGACAGTGACAGTGACAGTGATAGGATGACCGAGTCACCCATGACAGTGACAGTGATAGGATGACCGACTCACCCATGACATTGACAGTGACAGTGATAGGATGACCGACTCACCCATGGCAGTGACAGTGATAGGATGACCGACTCACCCATGACAGTGACAGTGATAAGATGACCGACTCACCCATGACAGTGAGGATGACCGATTCACCCATGACAGTGACAGTGACAGGATGACCGACTCACCCATGACAGTGACAGTGATAGGATTACCGACTCACCCATGACAGTGACAGTGACAGGATGATAGGATGACCGACTCACCCATGACAGTGACAGTGACAGGATGACCGACTCACCCATGACAGTGACAGTGATAGGATGACCGACTCACCCATGACAGTGACAGTGATAGGATGACCGACTCACCCCATGACAGTGATAGGATGACCGACTCACCCATGACAGTGACAGTGATAGGATGACCGACTCACCCATGACAGTGACAGTGATAGGATGACCGACTCACCCATGACAGTGACAGTGATAGGATGACCGACTCACCAATGACAGTGACAGTGATAGGATGACCGACTCACCCATGACAGTGACAGTGACAGGATGACCGACTCACCCATGACAGTGACAGTGACAGGATGACTCACCCAGTGACAGTGACAGTGATAGGATGATGACCGACTCACCCATGACAGTGACAGTGATAGGATGACCGACTCACCCATGACAGTGACATAGGATGACCGAGTGACAGTGACAGTGGATAGGATGACCGACTCACCCATGACAGTGACAGTGACAGGATGACCGACTCACCCATGACAGTGACAGTGATAGGATGACCGATTCACCCATGACAGTGACAGTGACAGGATGACCGACTCACCCATGACAGTGACAGTGACAGGATTACCGACTCACCCATGACAGTGACAGTGACAGGATGACCGACTCACCCATGACAGTGACAGTGACAGGATGACCGACTCACCCATGACAGTGACGGTGATAGGATGACCGACTCACCCATGACAGTGACAGTGATAGGATGATCGAGTCACCCATGACAGTGACAGTGATAGGATGACCGACTCACCCATGACAGTGACAGTGATAGATGACCGACTCACCCATGACAGTGACAGTGATAGGATGACCGACTCACCCATGACAGTGATAGTGACAGGATGACCGACTCACCCATGACAGTGACAGTGACAGGATGACCGACTCTCCCATGACAGTGACAGTGACAGGATGACCGACTCACCATGACAGTGACAGTGACAGGATGCCGACTCACCCATGACAGTGACAGTAATAGGATGACCGACTCACCCATGACAGTGACAGTGATAGGATGACCGACTCACCCATGACAGTGACAGTGACAGGATGATCGAGTCTCCCATGACAGTGACAGTGATGACCGAGTCACCCATGACAGTGACATTTGATAGGATGACACACTCACTATATGACAGGGTTAATATTGACATGTGATAGGATGACCGACTCTTCTCAATATTACAGTGACAGTGACAGGATGAAAGGATTGGTATTTCAAATACCGACTCAGTCTGACAGTGCGTGACAGGATGACCGTGTGGGCACCCATTGACAGTAAGATGACCGACTCACCAATGACAGACAGTCAATGACCATTCAGATGACAGTGATAGTGATAGGATGACGAGGCACCCATCACAGTGTGTGATATACCGACTACCCATGTGTGACAGTGACAGGATGCGACTCACCCATGACAGTGTGTGTGGATAGGTGGTCACCCATGACAGTGACAGTGATAGGATGTGATCTCCCCATGACAGTGGGACGTATATGTGTGGATGACCGACTCACCCATGACAGTGACAGACAGGATGGGTATTACACTGACATGTGTGATAGGATGATCGACTCACCCATGAGTGACAGTGACAGGATGTGACTACCCATGACAGTGACAGTATAGGATGACCGATTCACCCATGACAGTGACAGTGACAGGATGACCGACTATGACAGTGACAGTGGTGGGATGACCGACTCAACATGATAGTGTAGTGACAGGATGACCGACTCACCCATGACAGTGACAGTGACAGGATGACCGACTCTCCCATGACAGTGACAGTGATAGGATGACCGACTCACCCATGACAGTGAAAGATAGGATGACCGAGTGACAGTGACAGGATGACCGACTTACCCATGACAGTGACAGTGATACAATGATCGAGTCACCCATGACAGTGAAGTGATAGGATGACCGACTCACCATGACAGTGACTTATTGATAGGATTACCGACTACTCCATGATGGTTGATTCCGAATATCATTATAGTGAAAGTGATAGGATGACCGACTCACTCATGACAGTGACAGTGACAGTGGATGACCGACCACCCATGACAGTGACAGTGATAGGATGACCGACTCACCCATGAGTGGGGAAGTGACCGAGATCATGAAAGACCGATGTAGTGATGATCGAGTCACCCATGACAGTGACAGGATGGCCTGAAGAACTTGATGAATTTGATTAACATGACTGGTGGAGGATGGGTGTCATGACGACAGGATTAATACCGATCTAATAGTACAGTTATTGACTCAATATTAATAATGATATATACCAAAATGATTGTGCAATTCACAATGACCGACTTTTAGTACAGGATGACCGACTTTCTCTAATATTCAAGTCAGGATGACCGTTCATTATCAATGTTGGCGAATCCATTCACCAAAGGAATCAATAAGATGACCGATTCAGACGCGTGACAGTGATAAGATGATCGAGTCACGCCTTAAGAGAGTGTTGGTGATAGGATGACCGGTGGTGATATTGACAAGTGATAGGATGATGTACTTTGTGTGTAGGTGGTTACGTGCGTTTTCTGACCGTTCACCCGTGTGTGTGAAAGGTTCTAACGTGACTCACGCAATATATCATGTGCAGTGATGGTTGTATTACAATAATTGATAAATAATGTGAACTAAACAGTATAGGATGACCGACTACGTAATATTGGTGGCAAGTGACTGACTATTGACGTGATAGGTGAGGCACAAATCCTTGATGTTCTTCGTCATGTGTGTGGGGGTGGGTATGTCAATATGAACATGAAAGATGGATAATAATGAGTGTGGATGACCGACAGACCCATTACAGTGTGTGATAGATGAGTGATGATAGTGATGTGATGGGATGTGACTGATGTGTGTTTGAGAGATAAATTGAAACAGTGATAGGAACCGACTCACCCATGATAGTGACAGTGATAGATGACCGAGTACATGACGGTGACGGTGATGGGATAGCAAATGAGGAAAACTAGTAAAGTGACACCCAAGAAGACTTATTAATAAGTGACAGGATACCGACTCCACCCATGATAGTGACAGTGACAGGAACCGATCATTGATAGTGAAAGTGATAGGATGACCGCTTGTAACAGTGATTGGACAGGATGATCGAAAGACGTG